>JAWWEP010039561.1:0-21143 GCA_035582995.1 Sycophila quercilanae | reverse complement strand
CGGGATTTCCTGGTAATTTTTTTTTTTTAGTTTATATTTGCAGGAAAAGCTTGATCGTAAAAAAGCTCGAGAAGTAGTTATAGCGTTGGACTTGACTTCAGTAAGAAATAAAAATTGTGATTGGATGTTTGTAATAAGGAATTGCGGCTGGTAATAGGATTCAGATGCAAAATTCATAGGGCGATGTCGTTGACAGGTACTTATTAATGAATTTTGAAGTGATCGATTAAGCGAGTATTAGAGAGCATTTGATTTTAAACGGCATAAATTATAATTAGATTGAATTAATATTATTATATATTTTATTATTATAAAAAAAAACTTTGAAAAGATTAAAAATATTTCTATTCTTTTCTCGTGCTTATGTTATACTCGTTTATTTATACTCTGCATTTACAACAAACCATTTTTAAAAAATGAATTTACAATCAGTTGCGCTATTAAAGTAAAAAGATGTGACATTTGGTTATGTTGCGGTCGACTTTATTATAAGAAAGGTTTTTTATGACTATTTTACATACACCCAGAAGAACTCAACTCTCAGTGTCATAAAAAATTTGTAATAACTCTTAAGTTCCACGTATTTAAATAAACTACCTCGACTTTGTTTTACATGCATTCCTTGCGCTTCAAGTTGAAAAACAACTAAAAAAACTACTTTCACAAAAAAAATCACTTTGAATTTAAAACATTGAAAAATTACCGCAATCCTATTATTAATTATTAGATCAAAACTATTTTTAAAATTCATGTATGTCACTGATAAACACTGTAAAAGTACACCATAAAAATAAAATTATTACATTAATCATTCTCTTAGATTTTAAAAACAAGCACTATAATCATTAATTAAACACTTTAATAATTTATAAAAAAAATTCTATTTAAATTATATGTTTAATTTCCTACACCTGACAAACTAGAATACTATTATTATTACTAAAGATTCGAAAATTCACCCTTTCCATAGTGTAATATATAGTACATTCTCGTTATTCCGCTTCGACGAGCGCGTAAACCCGTCCCCCTTTTATTAATCGAAATTCACCAAAATAGCAAACTGACAATACCATGCGAAAATGCAATTGCGACCACACACCCATAAAGCTCCCAGCCGCATCATAAAAAGGCCTAATTATCTTAATTCCAAAGCCCAACAGCTCAAACGCAATCCAGACAAGCGCGTCGTACACAATGTGGCCGCCTCGACGGCGACGATTTAATCGAAAGGCAACACTCGAATTCGGCGATTCGAACGGCCTCGCCGAGCGGCATCAAAGCGACACCCTATAACGGGTCGCACCGCACTTCAAACGAAATTACACTCGACCGCCGCGGCGACGAAGGATAGGGAAGGACGGCGGGGGGAGGGAAAAAAGGTGGTCGACGGTGGACGCGCGCGCAAACAGCCTACAAGTGAAACCGCGTGGTCCGGGGTGAGTTCGCGAACGACCGATCGACGGACGGCTCTTTTGAGGGTCGCGCCTTCGCTATCTCGGTGGCCATTATTTCGACGCTTTTGCGAAGCTCACGAGTTCGATTGCTTTCGTTTGTTTTTTGTTTTTTTCGTCTTTTTGAGTGCCTGTGTAGGGATTCAATTGGGAGATTTGGGTATCGATTTGAACTCTTTTTTTTTTGCTGTTACTTATTGCGGATCATGATTAGTGTTTCTAAATTTGATGACACGAATTTCATGGATTTTTGTCTATTTCCGAGAGAATAGAAGTTTTGTTGTTGTTGTTGTTGTTGATTTGTCAGAATATGAGGTAGATAGAGTTTAAGATTGCGTGGTATACAAATATTTTCGAGGTACAACTGTAGCGCAGATTTTGATGCGTCGAAGACACGCGAATTCCCGATGACTGTAATTGAGTAAACTTCCTTTATTTTAAAAAGAAGAAATTAATAGTTGCCTAATATCCTTTTCGAAATTACACAAATAATGTCAGGTTTTATG
Organism: Sycophila quercilanae; assembly: GCA_035582995.1. Classification (NCBI taxonomy): domain Eukaryota; kingdom Metazoa; phylum Arthropoda; class Insecta; order Hymenoptera; family Eurytomidae; genus Sycophila; species Sycophila quercilanae. Next base: position 19,186 of record JAWWEP010039561.1, on the reverse strand, counting down.
TTAAAATTCTGACAAAATAGTAATTGCAACTCATAAATCAACGCAAAATCTTTAAAATTAATTTTACAATTTAACGAATTTTTAATTTATTAAATGATTATAGTTTATATAAAACTCGATAATTATGACAGAAGACTAGGTTGAATCTTAATTCATTTGCCCGTTCAATACATTAATGAAGCAACAATAAGCGACCTCCACTATCAGCCATACTGAGAAGTTCGCCTTAAGTTAGCAGGTTGGATTAGTTGCGCTGTCGTGGATTAAGTTTGTTGGCTCGGGATAAGCGTTTTTTATCGACAAACTTGAAGATAGATTAGTTCTTGAATCTGAGTAAACTTCGTGATAAGATGCTTAACGACAATGAGAAATTGGTGTCGCGAACGATTTTTTAACTTAACGAATCTCACGCTTTTTAAATTGCTTATTCGTGTAAGCAGGGAACAAATAGATGAAACAAAAGTTTCAAAAACTTTAACTTTTATTTATTTGTTTATTCATTTATGGTGGATGTGACTCAGAATTGAATTTAATTGAATTAATTAAAGATTCTCGAGTATTATTTATTCGATTTAATTAACGCCTTTGGTTTAAATAATCTTCCAATTTCGTAAAAGTAATTTTATTTTACGAAAAAAAGATACATTCAGATCGATTATTAAATAAAATTTCAATAAACAACATTTATTGTACGCAATATGAAATACATTTTTTAATTAAAATTAATTCGAATGCGTAAACTCAACAACAGGAAGAACTCCCGAATAATGTACTTAAAACCAAATAAATATACTTAAAACGAATAAATAATACATAAAACCAATTAAATGAAGAACAAGTAGAAATTACATATATTGTTCAAAACTGATCCACTTAAAAAGAAAAAAATTATATTCGTGCAATTCCAGCTGTAATAAGGCCGATCGAACGGTAATCCGTAACGCGACGTTTAAAAAACAATCTTATAAGAATCACCTCAAAAGCTTCGCAAGCCCGCAATTAAACCAGTAACATCTCTCATTAAAGAACCTTACGCCGGAGCCAATCTCTCCTCGACAACCCTCAATCAAGCAACGATTCAGTCTGCATTTCCGCGTCGACGCAATTCAATCTTGATTTTCGAACATTAATAATTCACCGAATCATCAGCCAAATTACTTACCCTCGAAATTATTTCCCAAACTGTAAAATGCATCGGAAATTGAAAATCAGCTGTAAAACCTGTTATATTCATTTAATCAATTAATTTGGATTCAAAAGTATGGACTGCAATATATTTTTCATTTCTCTGATTAATTACTTTTATTAAGTTCATTTGATTACTCCGATATCTCAAATTTCACTGATTCACAATGAAGGTATGAAATTTACATTCTTTTCATTTAATTCATTAAAAAAGAAAATTTAATTAATCTTATAACTTATACATACTTTATAATAAACTACATACCTTATTAAAAAGAAAAAAAGAAAGAAAAATGACTTTCTTTCAATTGTACTTCTTTTTTCTTTTTATAAAAAAAAAAAACGCAAAGAAGAGCTCAATTAAACAAGCTTGCGTAACACTAATCAAAACCAAACAAAAAAAAGAAGAAAAAAGAAAGCGCACTCCAGAAACGACTGGACTATAGAGACAAATCTCGAGTCGGTTCGTTCTCCGGTGCCGATGATCCGGGCGCTTCCGCGTCGTGCGCGCAAAAAGGCCTCGGGCTTATTAATAACAATTAGCCGGGCGCGCGGCCTGGAATCCGTCCGCGGCGCGAATGAATCACAAGCGCGGCGGGGTTACGTCAAGGGTGTTCTCGACGCGTAATTGCGCGCATCGTTGAGCGCGCCTCGGGAGATCGAGAGCCGATCCTTTGTGTCCGAGATCGATGCGCACCGATCGCTGATTCACGAGCGCGCCTGCCTTAACGATCCTTCGGATCGACGATTTGCTTCTTGCTTTTTTTTTTTATTGCGATCGATCGAGTTGACTGGATGATTGGGACTGCACCTGGTTGAGTACGGACTGCTGATTTCTTTTTTTATGGATTGAGTCATTGGATCTTGAATGAGTGGCGTCGGTCAATCTTCCTTTTTTCTCTTTCTTTTGTAGTGGATACATAAGGAGGTTGATTGCCGTAAGTGTTGATTACATGTAGCATTTGGTTATTGAGGTGCAATTAGTCAATGCACAATGATTTTCGAATACTGGAAGGGAATTAATTTTTTTCTTTTTTTTTTTGTTGTTTTTTTTTTGTGTGAATGTATGCTGAATGCGTATAGTGGATATCGAGTGATAGGAAAGATTCTGAATAACATTTTTTTTTCTTTTTTTGATTGATGTATCTTTAAATAGTAGTTGTTTTTACAACATAAACATTCATGATGTAACATTTCGAGTTAATTCATTTTTCATGACTTTTGTTTATAGATATAATTCTAGATAGAATACAAAATATTATTGAGAAAAAGAAAATTAATTTATCTTTCTGGCTTTAAATCAGGCTAAGATTCAGTTAGATAGTTGATGTCTGATCGGACTTTTCTATATCTACTGAAAAGTGTGCATTTTAAAATATCTATTTATTATTAATTATTATTAAAAAAATATTATTCCAGATTGTTACGCAGATTATAAGTTTCTTGTTGAGACATTGCGATGATATCCGCGAAGATCAGAAGTACTAAAACTGTAGATACATGCATAATCCGCGGAAGTAGAAACAGACGGATACAGGAAGACTACACTGATATATGCCGCGTCGAACTTTATTATCTCGAACTTTTAGATGTGTTTCGTGAGCAATCTATACTAGGGATGGCTCGTGCGCCGAATTCACCTACTTTTTTAAAAAACTTTGTTTAAACATTTCACTTAAAGTGAGCAGTCTGCAAGCTCATTGTTTCAAGTTCAACGTTTTTACATATTTAACAGTACCATAAATTTCATGTATATAGTGATACATTGCAGATGAAAAGGGATACTTTTCAATAAGAATATGTAACTATTCACATAACATAAGTGAAATCGCAGAATTTTCAGTATTATTCAGATTTAGAGAGTACCTGCCAAAAAATATATATCAATTTGACTTCGACCTGATGGCTATATACTGACCTCAATAATAACGGAAACAAAGCCCTCTCTTTCAAAATAACAAAAAAAATCCTCCAAAAAAATGGAAACCTACATAAAATGCTCTACTTGGCCTCAAGCTGGATCACTCGGTATAGGAGTGCTTAACGAGGGACGCCTTGGAGCTTTCAGTGAAATGCGTCGGAAAGAAGTCGCTCCTAATTAGCCATTGAGAAACTCGCGATCGACCGGTCGTTTTGACGAACTATTCACATCCTGCCGGCTGCAGCTTACTTTCCTACAGCGCGCCTTCTGCTGCCCCGATATCGAACTTGCGGCTGGACCCATGCTGCGTTCTACTGATTGACGATTCAAGCTTTCCCTTTTCTTTCTACCCCTACCCGCAAGATCTGCGCTACTCCTGGCTATAAGTACTTTTTGCTATAGAGTAATGAAAATAAAGCTCATTTTCTTTTTTCTCATGAGTCAAAAGCTCATTCCAATTTTTAACAACGAAAAGTTTTACGGCGATTCAAATCTCCCGCGCTGAAAAGCTCATTTACGAAAATTCTTATGGGACGTACTCGAGAAATAAAGCACATTTCGGTATGTACTCGCGAGAAAAAGTAAACTGCACATTTCGTGCGAATCTGACAAAAAGAATGAACTTCGAGTTTCCCCGCGAAGAAAAGCTCTTTTTAAATGTGCTTTTTTTGCGCAGAAAGTCCTAAAAGTGCTTTTTTTCTCAGAAATATCTTCGACAGTATTTAATCTTCTTTGAGTACTCAAGTTCAATGTGACTAACATTTTTTTATCAATACATTGAAAATCAATCAAGATATAAGATACCACTGAGTAAATAAAAAATTCGTGACCACAGACTACTATTACCAAACTTGAAAGTGCAAATATACAAACAAAATATCAATATCAAATCTCTGCCTTTAATATAAAAAAAGATACTAGAATAAATGACTGTAAATGAACCCCACATTCCTTATTAAAAAATAAACGCAAAAAAATACCTTGAAAGCTAAATCGCGATTGAGTAACAAATGGTTTCCCTTCATCGTTAAAAAATATTTCTTTCCGGCGATAAAAAAAGAAGAGAGTGCTTCCAATTAAACCGGAAACAGCTCGATCCGGGCGCGAAAGTCCGGGGAGTTGTACGGGAAAAAAGAAACTTTTCCGAGCGTCGGGGGCGGAAAGGGAGGAAGAGAGAGAAGATGGAGGAAGGGGAACCGGAAATTAATTTGAGCGCGTGTTCGAGAGACGTCGAACACGTCCGGAGAATCGAGGCCCAGTTAAGCGCGCGATTCGCTTTGCTCCTTAAAATTTCAACGTCTCAGGTTCGAGTTCGCTTCGCGAGAAAATTGCGTAAAGCTTCGACTGCGACCGCACGTACTCTGCGATTCCATATTCAGCTTCGATGGCTGGTTCGTAGTTGAATTTATTATTTATATTTTGCTTTTTGCAAAGTTTTTATTTACTTTGTTATTTTGTTTTATTTACTTTGAACAAAAAAGTTTTAAAGAAAATTTTTTTATCCATTTAGTTACTTTTTTTATTTGTTACACACATCTGTATATATTGCATGTACAAAAGTATCTTGTTTAATTTGAAGAAATTTTATTGCGACTGAAAGTAGGTTATAAAAGAAACTAAAACAACTGTTAAAAAACTTTTTACGTCTCTTATGAAAAGGAAAAATGACTTCTCTTTATTTTCACTTTCAGAATGAACGTTACGTTTGCTCATTCTCCGAAATTTATGTCATTTTAATGCATAATAGAACAGTCGTAAAAGTGTGACCTTTATCATCGGCGAATAGCAAGTCGTTAAATTACGGATGTTTTACTTTTTTATGTATAATATAATATATAATATAATCTTTGCGAAATAAATAAGCGGCGATAACCAGATATAAACACAAAAATCAATAAAACGATAAAACTGTATACCTTGAAAAAGCTTCCAGTACTTACAAATAACATTTCTGAAATTTATCAGCTTTTAATCTGATTAATTCGATACTATACAGTATCGAATAATAAAATTGAGTCTCCCTATACCTAAATCTTGTAACTTTCTTTTTATTCGAATTTTGCAAAATATTAGTTCTAAAAACTTTAATTCCTTTAATTTCAATTGTACATACTTTCAAAGTATAACTGTATAAATTACAGCGTAAAAATGTTTACAGCTGCAGAAATAATCTCTTAAACTGTTTACTAACAAGTATAAGACGCCTCAAATTAATTGTACACCTGCCCGTAATAATTATTCTCATCCAACTTCGGAGCTCAAATTACCCAGCCAGACAAAACACTGTTCCGACAATTATAAACACTCAACACAAAAAAAGCCGCCAGTGGCAAAAAAAAAAGTATCAAGTGTCTATAGCCGAGCGGATGTATCGGTGCTCGAGCAGCTTCCTGCAGCGCCTAAGAAACCTGTCAGAAGCCGGCACAATAACGTCAATCCGAGGAGACGCGTTCCCATTCAGTCTCCCAGCTCCGCGAGTGTGTCGGCATCGTATATGTACGCCGACGCTCCCCTCCGCCCGTTTCTCTTTACGCCCGATAACGATCCTGGAAAATTCGCGCTGACTCGGCGGCTCCCGTGACTCAGTACCCGCCTTTCGAAAAAGCTCCCCTTGCGCGCACGCCGCTTCGCCAAGCGAAAAAGCTCACCTTCTCGCGCGATAACCGAAGTAATCTTCTGTATAAAAAAAGGGCGAGGAGAGAGACTAGAGAGAGAAAGTAAAGAGAGATACTGAGGGAAAAAAAGAAATGGATGAGAGGATCTACTTAAAAATATAGAAAGAAAAGGATGGAAGGTATATATATATATATATATATATATTATCTGCAAGGAAAAGAGACAAAGATTATGAAGGTACACTGAGAAAAATAGCGTAGGGAAATTTTACTGTAAATTCTTGGATGTGGAGGACAGACTAGAAACATGAAAAATAATATACCATGAATTTTAGAAAAATGACAAATTTTATTGTGCAAATTGTCTCAACTATAGACACAAATTTTACTACAAGATCTATAAATTTTCCAGTAATTATAGTTATTTATATTTTTTGCGTCTCCAGTGCCATCCCCATCTTAAATAATTTATAGTATAAATTTTCCGCCTTCATATTTTTCTCAGTGTCGAAAAGAAAAGTGCATTCTTTATTTATATCACGGTATAAATGAATTATAATGTAAATATAAAAAGAAATAAAAGAGATAAATTTAGAGTCAAATCCGTAGTATAGTTTTAATTATAGAAAAGCGATTACACGGGTAATTTAACGCTATACTCTTCATCTGATACGAGTGCCACGTGCGAGTGCCAGACTTACTTTAAAATTTTCGATGTGAAGTATAAGAAACAAAACTCATAAATGTGTAATACACGGTGAAACGCAAAAATGTACAAGAATATCCAAACAGTATACCCATTTAAAATTCACACTTTTTTGTATACCTATTCTTTTCTACTTTCTCACGTTTTACAGTGTATTGCATGATTATTCTGATTTTAAAATCATTCTCATTCCTGCAATTTAGAAAACATAAAATTTCTTTTATAAATGTCTCACTCTTCGCCTTTCTTGAGTTCTTAGTTTTTAGATGTATATGCAACTAGACTTATGAAAGTTAAGTTGACTCTCGCCCTTTTTTTTATCCATACATTTTTATTGTATTTTTTCACAAATTTTTTTATAAGCGTATTCAGAAGGGATTTTTAAAGGAATACATAAAATAAAATGTAAATAAAAAAAATAAAAGTAACATTATAATTAACAAAAAAATTCATGAGTGTATTCCTCTAAAAATCGCTTCTGAATACGCTTGTTAAAAAATTTGTGAAAAAAAATAAACTAACAAAATACAATGAAAATGTACTGAGAAAAAAAGGGCGAGAGTTAACTTAACTTACATAAGTCTAGTTGCATATATATATTTGCATATATATAGTTGTATATATAACAACTAAAAGCTCAAGAAAGGCGAAGAGTGTGCGTGTGAGAGAAGAGAGAGAGAGAGCCGGAGAAATGCTATAAAGAGAAGAAAAAAAGAAAGGACGAAAGGGGCAGACACATCACTATCTGCGGGGGCAATGAATCCTCGCGCAGAATTCACGTCGATAAGGCTCCAGCGGCCGGCTCTCGTTTCGCCCGACTGTGTTTAGGCTCCGCGGGGTATCTATCGCTGCCGCGTGTAAGTGGATAATTGGGGGGCAACGCGCTCTCTTTCTTTCTCCCTCGCGTCTATTTTTTTTAGGATGAAATTACCGGCGGGGGCGGTCGTGTTTTTAATTAGCGCGATGTCCGCGCCGGTGAGTTTGAGGAGGCGGGAGAGAAGGGATGAATGTGGGTCGCTTAGAGGCGACGTTTTGCGCTTCCGCTCTTTGATACTTTCCAGCGGTTGTTGCCGAGCCCCCTTTTTTTTTTGCCGCCGAGAAAAACTCCCTCGGGTTCTCTCCCTCTCTCGTCCTCCCTGTCTGTATCCATGTCCCTCTTTTTTTTTCTCTTCCGAGGCTTATACTCCTTTCTTCTTTTTTTCTTTTATTTTAAGAGTTAATTGTGCGTTAATTTCTTTCTTTTGTGCTTTACTTCCGGAACGACGGCTTCCCTCTTCTATGCCTCCCTCCTTTTCTCATCTGAAAAAATGGACGACACAATCTTTGTTTTTATTGTTTTTAATTTGTTACGGATAATGCAACGAGTTTAGGGGTAATCGTAAATTTTTATGACCGCAACGTGAATAAAGATGCTGGGTAAGGGACACTTTTGAACGGGACGACGCACCACTTGCGTCGACGACAGGGCTTCACTTTGTGAGTTACGTTACCGCGTTCAATTTAATTTATTTAGCATATAAAAGAAAGGAGGGGAACTTTTTCAATTAGCGGTGGAAAAAAATTACGCCTTATGCCCCTAGTAAAAATTGCATTTCGTTTTATGACTAAGAACGCCAGTTTGAAACAATCAGCTGTTATTTGCAAAAAAAAAAAGTGGATTAAAATGGGAGCACGATTTTTAGCCTCGCGATGAAAGGTTTTTTTCAAAGGTCTCCGGTAATTCGTTCAAATGGATGTGAATGCACTTTTAATAAAAAAAAAGAAGCAAAGTGTAGACAACGTAATTATGTTTTACCGCAACAAACGAAGTTTGAAGCAGAGGAAATTAAATCGGCGTCGTAATGAATGCGGAAACGATTGTAATCGATGGAACTATTAATTACGCTGTTTGATATCTTTGTTAAATTTATAATTAATAAACATATCAGGCGTTGAAAAGGTTACACTAATTATGCATTCAAATTACTCATACAAACTTCATTAACAAACGGCAAAAGAACTTACGATCATGAGTAAATCTTGTTAAGTGGATATGACATAATTAGAAATGAATATATCCAATTATACTTTATTACGTGTTTTTCCAACGCACAATTGCTCAGCTACTCATTCATTGGAATAATAATTTAATTAACAAAAATTTACAAAACTATTTTAAACGTATCTATCAAACAACATGTTTTAATTCAATATTATAATTTTAACTTAAATTCAATAATATAATTTTTTTTAAAAATCTAAATAATTATATATCAATGTCTAATTTTTTTTTTTTACAAACAGAGAAATTAAACCAAGAGCGCGTAAAACTGAAAAGTCAATAATTTCATTATCGAGAGTTTAAAGAGAGAGGGGCAAACAAGCGGATCACTGGCCTTACGCAATTTTTCTCGAGCACGCCCGGTAGCACTTAAAATTTATTGTTTCGATAACGAGGCACCGCCGATAAACGCCTCCCGCCTCCAACCTTCGAAATATGCGCGCAGTTCTAAACATCCCGAGCGGCCCACGTGCTTCCCTCGTTACTCCTCTATACCCACCTAAAGTATACGCGTGAAAAAAAAAAAAGAATTGGTATGAGATACGAGAAACTTGGGAAATGGTTTTAATTATCGCTCGGATCTCACGTGATTTTTTTTTTTGTGTAGGCGCAAATGATACGTTTACACGAACAGTCTGAGACGAGGTCTGATTCGGATAGGTTTTAGTTAGAATGAAAACGAATTTTTATTTTACATTTATTAAATTTACGTGATTAAAAAGAAAAAATAATAAAATTATCAATGATATTATCGTTCTTTTGATAACAAATTTTTAACGAAACTGACAATACTACTGTGCGAGTCTTTAATGACACAAAAATATTTATTTATTTCGTTTAATTCTCTACAATATCTTCGTAATGTAAACAATTTTTTATACTTAAGTTACTGTAACAAATGGCGAGGAAAACAAAATTGTGCAAAAAGTAATATTACGACAAGAGCAAAAATAATAGCGAGAAATTTAAGGTCGAAAGTTTTGAAGGCACCTGCGTCACGCAAAGTTGACGTTCCGGCCTTTGATAAAAATTACGTAATATTTTCTTTATCCTACATTGGCGGCTATTGTTTTATCGTGATGGACAGCACGGTAATTGTACTTGAAGGAGGACGTTTAAAGTATGCAAAAAAATTCTCGCGATAGCGATTTGAATAGCCCTTTGGAATTTTATCGATGACCGAGTAATTATTACGAACATTTTTCTATTCTATAGATATCTGCACAAGACTGATAATTAATTTCACAATTTGAAATTAAATATTCAAGAAATTATAGTATTTTTTTTGTATATAATGAAAGCTGAATTGCTTAACAGCAAAATCATTTTACCAATAAACGAAATATTATATTACGCTAGGAAAGATAATAATCTAAAATTCCATCGAACATTCAGATTTATCGCTTTTCTCTTTTATTGATATTTAATAAATAGGTATTCAATATATTATTTGTCAATGAATTTAATGTGCATAATTTAACCTTTATTAATATTGAAAATGATATTTTTTAATACATCGATAAAAACATAATATACATTTAGCAAAAAAGATTTAAATAAAAACTCCGAAAATTACCCACGTCTTAAAAAGACCATTTTCATTTGAACATACATTTTACACCAATAATACGTCGGAATTTCGATTTCCACCATAAATCCCAAAATGATGTAGCACAAAAGAAAATAACCTGTCAAAAGCATAAGAGCTACATATAAAAAAAAATCCACCCTCCCTCGGTTAACCTCCGCATTAATCACATTCCCGAGCAATATGTGTTATAAAAAAAAATTAAAAAAAAAATTAAAAAAAATAAGTGTAGAATCTACACCCAACCCTCGAATTGAAAAGACTACACCATCTCAATAGCCACTCCGCGTAATCTCTCCCGCTCGTCTCTCAATCCTTCCCCCCTTCCCCTTCACTATACTCTGCGGACACGTCCGACCGCATCGTCAGCATCCATCGTCACGGCAGTTAAAGCGAAGCGTCAACTTGCAGGTGGCCGAAGGCAGAAGAGCCGCTCGGACATGAGGGCGATTCTGTTCGCTATAGCGTGGACGCTAGCGGCGAGCGCTGCCCATCCCGGCGATCAATACTCGGAGGGAAATCAGCGCCACGGAGAGGAGCCCGATGCACCGGCCCCGGCGGTCCTCGCCTCCGGTGAGTTTGCGCGAGTTTCGCCCGCCGCCTGTTTGCGTCTCGAGATTTTGTTTGGCCACGGCCGGACCGGGGGGCATTCCGCCCGGCCCCGCGGCAAAGATTAATTCGATTTGAGGTGGCTTCGGTCGTGAGGCGGGGGCGAGCCCCTTTGTCGGCCTCGCGCGCTCAACGACGGTAAATGGATAGTCGTAAATGCAGAGTGTTCGGTTTGATTTTGATCGGCCTGAGGAATTGCCGCTGCCGTGAATCGCGTTCGATTTTGCGCCTGGCATTCGTTCAATTTCGCCGGCATTGTGCCGCGACGTCACGGGTACGGATATAATTGACAACATTCATTATTGGGCTTTAGTGCAGCTTTGTGTTTATGTGTGAGAGGCTCGATTATACATTTTATTAATGTAATGAAGGATGCGATCGCAATAACCGCGAAATATTGACAACTTTCAATTAAAATTTAATTTTCTGTATAATAGCATTCAAAAAGACGTCTAGGCTGTCGTACATAAATAATAGCGTCCTTAATTATATGTAAAATTGAAGAATATAAATTAAAACTAAAAAATTGGAGCTTGACTTTTAATTAATTTGTAATGAAAAAATACAGCAAATTATTCACGTAAAATCAATTTGAATTAGTGTACAAAATGAAAGGCTTTTGCAACATTAGTATTTTATTTATATTTACTTTACTATTTTTTACAAGTATTATTAAAAATAAACATACTTTTCACTGCAAAAATATCAGAACGATTCGAAAACCTTTCAAAGACAGAGCTCAGATCTGAAGGAATATGATGTTAGATGAAATTGAGTAACTGATTCGATTCCAACGGAAATTGACTTTGCCGAGTTGAAAGAAATTTTATTTCAAGAAGTAGGTAGTTTTTCACACCGAAAAGATTAATTTTAGATCAGGTTCGTGAAAAGGCTTTTCAGGCGAAATTTATTTTGATTTAAATTATATATTGTAGATTATTCGATTTTTTATAATACAATTATACAACTTTTTTTGTTAATTATGATATTTTATTTATTAAATAAATATAACGTTTTACTATTGAAACGAGAATAAGATTACCTTATATTTCAGAGGCTATCACCAAGTCCAACAAGTCGCCTGAAGGCGACCACGTATTGACGTCGTTGGAGGTGTTACAACTATCGGGCTTGCTAAACGATCCCGTTCCTCGCGCCCAGCGAGGTGACATTGAGGTAGTAGAGGAACCAAAGCCCGACGATCGTGGTGATGTTCCGGGTTCCATTTTATACGGTCACGTACCCGGACGATCCAGAAGAGATATTGGATCGTCCCGGAAGTTACTTTGGGCGAATACAAGAGACACGTGGGGATTTGCCGAGGATGATGGCCTACTGAACGATCAGCCAAGTTCAGATGAAGATAACCAGCAGCAGCATATCAAAAGGCCGATGAATCACCACCATAATCACCATCGCCAAGAAGAATATAGAAGAGCTCAAGAAGAGCTTAGAAGACCTCAACAAGCGTTTAGACATCCTCCAGATCAGTACAGAAGCCCTCAAGACCAGTACGGAAGACCTCAGGACGATCGTGTTGCTCAAGAGGAACAAAGACGCAAATTGTGGGAAGAACAACAGCGTAGAAGACAAGAGGAAAAACGGCGGAAAGCTCAAGAGGAACAACAGCGGATGAAAACTCAGGATGAAGAGAAGCGCAGACAATATGAGCAACAGCGCAGAGCACCAGAGAATCAAAGTAGAGATCCGAACTCAAGAAAAACCGAAGCACCAGCTAGTACTGCAGTCACCTACGAGGAGCGCATGAGGGAATGGCATCGGATGAAAGAGGAGCATGACCGATTGATCAGGGAGAGAGAAAATGCAAGTAAGAATCCAAATCACCGGGAAAACCAAAGGAAGACAGAAGAAGAATTGGAGAACGAACGGAAGTTGCAGGATTACATACGCCGCAACACTCCAATTAACCTCACTAGATCAAACCGCCCAGAGAACTTAACGAGACCTAGTCGTCCAGATTATCCGTATAGACCTGGCCAACCAGACTATCCAAACAGAGCTAGTCAACCAGACTATCCAAACAGACCTGGTCAACCTGCTTATCCAAACAGACCTGGGGGACAAACTTATTATTTAAATAGAACTGGTCAAACTGATTATCCAAACAGACCTGGTCAGTCGGATAACGTAAGTAAGTCTGGTCGACCAGAGAATTTGACCAGACACGTCGACGATCCTCACGAAGAAAGCAGAATTAGACATCGAGAACCATACGATCAAGAAGTGCGCCGTCGTCCGCAAGAACAACAACGTAGAATAGAGGAGGAGAGACAATTGCGAGAAAAGGAAAGAACTCGCTCACCACCAGTAAACAACCAGCAACAAGAAAATGAACAAGTGCGAATAGCCGAATTCCGGAGGCGAGAAGAAGATGAACAAAGAAGGCGAGAAAAGATCCAGCAACAGCAACAACAAGGCAGAAACTTCGAGGATCCTAGAAATCGTCCAAATATATACACTGGTCATCACATCCCTAGTTCAGTAGATGAAAGACGACGACCAGAAGATCCCATGATTCACTTAAAACCCACTCCTAACCCAGACGAGCATCAACGAACCATAAGACCAGACGATCCTGCTAGTCAGTATCATGAAAGTCCTGATCAGAACTGGAGCGCAGGTCGCCGTTATCCTGCGCGACCCGATAACCGGAATCAGCGACTGAACGAAGATGCACGACAACAAGAGAGAGAAAAATGCAGGCGTTTACTCGAAGATGACCAAAGACGTAAAGAGGAAGAGACCAGACGACGGCAGCCGTGGCGACCAGACCAGCCCAATAATCCTGTACAAACTAGACCCGAAGATGACAACAGGTTAGTTCTTCTGATTATAAACATTTCAACAGTACTATCTTCCCAGTTTTAATGATCGTAGAATCATATATTAAAATAGTGCCATACACCTTCAAAACAATAAACTGCATAATTTTACTCTTATTTTTAAATCTTTTGCAACTGGAAAACTCCCAGAAAACAAGTTTCATTCGCTATATCATTTTTAATTAAATTCATTACCCAACGAAATTCCCTTTGTGGATTAGCTTTTAAATTTGTTGCAGAAGGGAGCTAAAAGAATAGTAAGTAAACTGGATGTCTGCTAAAGCAAATTTTTGTGCAGGTACCACGAGTACAGGAGGAACGAAGCAAATGTTCCTCGACCTTCGGCGAACTACAATAACGAGACGGAGGAGCAGCGACTGAGGAGACTCAAGGACCAGCCCGTGGGAGCGACAATAGTAGTTCGAGTGGACGGTAACAAATATACCGTTGATAAACCAGCAGCACTCACTCTGAGGCAGGGCTTCGGCGAAGAGATCGATTTTACGGTTGGTACAGCAACGCAATCCTCGAGCGAATTCGCACCACCGGTAATGCATCGGGTGACGAGATTTCCTTTCTCGCGATGCTGCATTGGGAGTAAACTTTTTTTACGCGGCTGGTTGTAAACGGGTCAGTGCTCACTGTTCGGTCAATTAAACTTCACGCCAATTTTGGGGGTACAAACTTTTTTCACGGGTAGTACTACTGCACTTGTTTGATGCCACGCAAGCTTCCGTTAATTACTACAAAAGCGACTAGGTAGCTGGATGGAATAGTAGATGATTAGCCGAAAATGTTGCATTAACCGGGTCATTTTAACTTTGTCTTTGATAAAATTTTATTGGGTGTGACTTAAGTTAGTTAGTTAAATACTTGTAGAATATATTTTTATAAATTTCAAATAACTAATAATATAATCTATAATAAGTATTCTTTAAAAATATTCCGGTAAAAAAGAGAAATTTATTTGCAATGTTCAGCTTCAAACGCACGGTAAAAAGATATAAAATCTTATTTGAGAGTATATAGCACGTTTCTATGTACGCTATAGAAGCTAGTACTACTGACTTTTTCCGCTTTTTACTAGAAAAATCGTGAAATCCTGCTATTGCGTCTATATGTTTTCATCTAGTGCGAGAATTTTATCAGAAAAGCACAACATATAATAGAACCTGACGCGATCCAATATCATCTTGACTATATCCTTGAGTGAATATATTTTATTTTGGAAAAATATAATATATATTAAAGATTTTGTTATTAAATTAATTTCTCACATGATGCTTTAATTTTTTAATTTCTTTGCATATACAAGTATCAAGTATAAAAAAACCTTGAGAAAGACTGACCATCCAAAGTATCTTTGTTACTTAAACAATCGATCTCATTATATCTTAAATTATACTAAAGAAACTTTCCTATTATTTCTCTCGTTTCTTCTAAAGTTCATACCAGTTTCCTCCCTATACATAGTTATCACTTTTTATCACAATTTAAACTTGTCTTAACAGCCTCGAAGATATTTCCACGGTTCTCGACACTTTCCAACATCCATCTAACGCAAAATCTCTTCGCTTCATCAAAAACTACCCAGTATCTTGACTTCTCTCTTACTTCTGAGAACTTTTGAAAGAAACGAGTTGCCACATAAATAGAACGCTATTATATCTAAAATGAAAAAGTAAATTAAACACATCCTATCGGAAACTTCCTAACCTATACGCTTTGGAGAGGGCGCTGCGCTCGGCCTCCAAAGTTCCGCTCAAGCGCGAAGCAATTACAACTAAGAGCAATTAAAGATCTTCGCCGTTCGTTTTCCAGGGTTTCTCGCCGTCGAAGGCAGGCGCAGTGGCCGAGAGCTTCCCGTCACCAGTGACAGAGCATGCGCCTGCCGCCAGTCCACCCCCCTGTGTCTGGGCACTGGTGGTCTGCTGCCGGAATCCGCGCAACGAATTGCGGCTTCGCCGCTGCTTCGAAGCTACCAATTGCCCCAGCTGGGACAGCAACAAGTGCAGCCTCGACCATGTTCGCTCGGCCAACAAGGAGCTCATGAACTTCTATATCCGCGAACAAACTAGGACCATCAACCGACCACTCGTGTACGAATTCGACTCGTGAGAGGTTACGATTTGGTCTAATCCTGCGAACGAGCAAACGAACTGCCGCGATCACGAGAAATTATGTAGCGATAGTAATGCGCTTAGGTGATATCTTTGCTAACTCGACGTTTATTTATACTGATTCGAAGAGATGGTCTTTCAGTTCGCGAGAAGCTATAAGCTTGATAGTTGATAACAATTATTATTTCGAATTTAGTGTTATATGTATGATTAGAAAAGTTTTAATCGTCTTTTTTGTAACGTATATATTATAGTTTGATGATGACTAAAAGGAGCGAGCTATTCGAAAAGTTGTTTAAAAAGATGCTACATTTCGGATAGGAATTTGGAAATGTAGCTTTTTTAAAAAGAAAATGCCTATCCGCATTGGAATCCGAAATATATGAAGTACTCTTTCTAATTCTAAGAAGCTTCCCAGAAAGCGCCATTTTCAAGCATCTTATCAGATGGCGCCTTTGTCTGTCAAGGCAACAGTATAAGATAGTAGGATATAATAATCTGACCTAAATATCTAATTAAACGTTAAAAATGTAAATTAGAAATGTTAATTTGTAGAAAAAATTAAGTTCTAACAGAAAATTACTATTTTTAGTAATAGTGATTTGAAATATTGTCTTATGTGATTAATCGTAATTCCATTGTTATATAAAAAACGAAATGAAAAAGTAATAATTTCTTTATTTTTGGTGAAAATAGTTTCTTTACGAATTTGAAAAGCCGAACACTTCTCTTGAACTAAAAGCAAGTTTCTCCGAGCGCGTCAGATGCATTGTTTACGCAGTATTCGAATAACAGTATATGTGTACTATTAATTATAGTAATTTACTTAGTAACGATAAAGTAAGGTAGATACTAAGACCCAGAATCAAAACTTTATTTTGTACGAGTATAAATTATTATTACTCATAGTCATAGTATTTAACCACTCAAGAGCAAAAAGTATTCTGTACGTTAGTTGAGTAATTTAACTGTGAATTGCATTTTCGAAGTATGGCAATGTTTTATTTAGAATTCAATAAATCGTATTTTTAATAATTTCTATTGTATGTTACTTAATGTACTATTACAATTTTCTTTTCCGGCTAATATTATTCATGCGTCCGAAGCAATATTCGCCAATCGATTTTTACACGTCTTAAGAATGACGATTATTACATAAATAAAATATTACTCAATAAATCTTGTAGAATGAAAACATAATTTATTGCTATGCATATTCGTGAAAAAATAGCGAAGCTTAGTGATTATACAACACTACAAGAGCATAGTACAATTTTCAACGGTCGATTAAACAAATTGCAATTCTCTATACCATTGTCCGTTGGTGACGTTATTTCATCCGATTGAAAAGGGCGACAGTGAAAATCACCCTAATCGCATCTGTAACCGCGGTCCATTCGTGCTAACCGGCCAACACTATTATCGCAGCAAAATCTGTACATTTCGCCCGTAAATTGCCTGCATCTGTATACTTCATAAAAACACTATGACATTAGAATTATTATAATTTTTTGTTCATGTTTATAAAATATAAACCTCATTTTAAATTAACCAGAATATTCAGAAAATTTAAAGTGAATAAATTACTAACGAAATTATCCATTTCGCAATTTTCCAAGCATATCGATGAATTTATGATCTTTCAGTTGCAAAAGCAAAATCATCGTAAGAAATTCGCGCGATCAAATTTCTCTGCGTTAAACGGGAAACACGATGGTTAATAAAAATCAACATTAATTACACGGCAGCGCGATCATTTGTTTACACCGAGCCGAGCACGCAACGCCCGTGAACGGGAAAATTCCGACGATAATAACAGTCTGCCTTAATTAAATAAAACCTCATTGCGCAAGCAAAACCAATAGAAACAAGGAAAAACAGGAAAGTAAAGCGAGTACGTAAACTGGAGATAGGCAGGAGGAAAAAGAAGAAAGAGAGGAGAGGAGAGTCAGTGCGACAAATAGAGTCAAGGCAGACTGGGGATCATCGAGTTTTTCCTCCGGCAGGGAAACCGGAACGCTGCCAAAACGCAACAGGCGACACTTCGCTAGGCCGCGGAATCGAACTTACCCCCAAATGAAAGACATCCGGTTGCGACGCTGCACGCCGTCGCGCCTTTTGCTTTTCAGAGGTTCATTCTGGATGCTCCGCAGTTTTTTTATCACTTTTTTTCAACTTCAAACGTTTTTTATTACTTTTTTTAGCAACTTTAATTGTAATAGATTTGATGGTGCTTGAATTTTTTTGGAGATAATCTAATTACTTTATAATAACGGATAAACAAAGTTCAAAAAACGTTTAAAATAATCCGATAGTGTATTCTTCGAATACTCCGCACAAGAAATAATTATATAAAATTTGTTGCAATTGTTTCTAGTGCTCTAATAACGATTTTAAAACGATAATTTTTTTCGCATAGTTAAGAATTTACTGTAATGTTTATCGATTATTTGAAAAAAATCATTTATACTTGGTTTCCTAAACTTTTTTGAGTAAAATCAATATTAAAGTTTAACAAATAATTTTTTCGTACATACTAACAAAGTCAATTTATCTTCGTTATAAGAAAAACCAGAATAAAAGAATTCAATCCAATTTAATAATAAGATATTGATTTTCTTTATTATTATTAATTAATTTTTAAAAAATCAGAAACTCATGACTCACCTCAACTCCGGAAGCAATAAATATAAACCGAAACAATTACTTAGCAGGACTTATTAATGAACTGGGTCAGGAACCGTTTCAGGCGTCACGCACGCGAAATATTTACTCGGCGCCGGCGCAATCGTAGAAAAAGTTTTCGCGAAGTGAATTCAGCGAGAGCGTTAGGGATGAAAAATATCGTGGCGGCGGAAATAAGAGCCGCGAGCACCACGGCGCGGCTCCTCCATCACAAAACAACGTGAAGTTTTGCGCCTCGACGCGCTGCTTTTTCATCGCCCCGGGCTTTTTTTCAATTATGGGAGGAAATTTACGCTCCTCCCTCACCACTAAGATTGTTGCTTGGCTATCGGGGGAAATTCCCCCGTTCAGCTCTCACGAACCCTAAATACTTTGGCCTCCCAGGTCGAAGTATCCGCCTATAGTTGATGCGCCGCCTTCTCGTCGGGCTTAAATTTTCTGGCTTTTTACGCCAATGACCTTCACGAAATTAGCAAAAAGCCTTTTTACGCGAGCTGCTTTCTTTTGCTTGAGCAAGTTTTTTTTTACAATTTATCGTAAAATAGCTGGGTAGTTTTTTTAGATTAGGAGCTTGAAACTTTTACCCGAAACTGGAAAGGCACTCGCGAGAAACATTATTCGGATACTTTTGTTTAACTTCTCTTTGTTCCTTTTAGGCGGAAATTTTGTTTATTGGACTCTGAGTGTATTAAATGTAATCCCCCCTAAAAATATCCTGAAACTTATTTAAAAGAACACAATGACTGTTTTTTTTTTCTTCGACTTTTACTTGAATGAAATTCGAATTCTACGATATAATTGGGAAGAATAGTGAAAAATTCCATTATATCCGTCTGACAGAATATTGAAAAATAATCGACACGTATTTTTTCT
>JAWWEP010039550.1:0-12612 GCA_035582995.1 Sycophila quercilanae | reverse complement strand
ATTTCACTGTAAATCAGTGAATTTTCACTGTAAAATAGTTATAACTGCGCAAACTTCACTGTTTCAACTTTAGAGAGTTGAAACTTCAGTTGACAATTACAACAATGGAATACTACATTATTATCGCAGGTCACAGTAAAATTTACTAAAAATTATTCAAATACATTTTAAACAAATTTAACGACGTAAAAGTGTGACTATAGATTAAGCGAACTAATCAAAGCGTATTTAAATTGACAAATTCGTAGCTGAACGTATTCAAATGAAGGTTTGCTTCGAAAACAGTGCGAAGTTAAAAATCGTTAATTCTTTCCCCGGCGCAATCACAAATTGATTCTCCGTCGTCCGGTGGAGAGCATGAGGCGTTATCTAAACTTCGCCGTGACTAATCACCTCCAAACATCAGTGCCGAAGCCCGCGGGAGGCGAGCGCGCGTCGGATCATTGAAATTCGATAAAATTACACGGGAGGAATTGTGCCGGCCCGGGGGTACGCCGAGTAAAAGCCCAGCGAGCTGAGGCACGCACGCGAGCGGAAAAAGGAAAAGAAAAGAGAGCGGGCGAGGGCATCGACGAGGAGCTGCCGGGCGAGCGTTTAATCCGTCCTCCGCGGGGGGAGGGAGGGACGCTTGTCTCGTTTGCGCGCACGAGAGGATTTTCGACTTTCGCTCGCTGTTTATCTTTCATTGGGAATCCGTAACCGGGCCGGCGGCACTACCCTGCTCGCCTTATCGAATGATTCGTCGACGATCCGCTGCTTTTTTTCTCCTTTTTCTGCCTCCCTTTATTCGGGAGCGCCGCCACCGCCGGGACGTATTTGAATTGGGAATCGAGTTGTTTTGAATTATAAATTTATTGGGGCCACTGTGCT
Organism: Sycophila quercilanae; assembly: GCA_035582995.1. NCBI lineage: Eukaryota > Metazoa > Arthropoda > Insecta > Hymenoptera > Eurytomidae > Sycophila > Sycophila quercilanae. The sequence goes on along the minus strand of JAWWEP010039550.1, from coordinate 11,742 downwards.
CGCCCGGGGATCATGGCATTACTTATGCGTCATTTGTAGATTATATTAATATTTTATAGGGTCGAGTGCTCCTTACGCGGCGTTGCGTCGGGTCTCGAAGGGAGATCAGAATTAAATTTCACAGATAAGTAGGAAAAGTTTAGTCGGATCCGGATCTAATGCAACGATGGACTTTTGATGCACAAGACCGATCCGCGCACCGAAATATTTAATTTTCAAATTAGCTTTTATTATTACATCCGCTGATCGAAAAATCCCATAATTAATCGTATGCGGTGCGCGCGCGCGCGGCTTAAAATCGAGTCTCGTTTTAAAAATAAACTTCGTTAAATTAATAAATTGCAAAAGTCAATACTGCATTTCATTTTACGTAATAAAGTTTTATGGCCAAACAGCCCTCCGACTTAATCACGCAAATGGTAATTCGTTGTTTTTAGTCGCCGAGCGTGTATATTTTCGTCGGCGGAGTATCTTCGGCGCTAGCCCCGATAAGTATAAATTGATTTCGCTTCATCGGGAAAAATTTAAATGCGCTTCCTGCATCCGCCGCGCGGCGATATAATATATATATATCTACCCGACGCGCAGGGGCCGGCATCAATTAGGACATTATTAGCTCATTTACGAGCTCCGATAAAAGGCAGATACTCTCGCATTGACGATGCGCGCCTCTCCGACGGACTTTGTGCGCGCGCGGCCGGTGTGTTTACTGTCCGCGCCGTAATTAAATTAGCCCCCGAGAAGAAAAACAAGGAGAGCACGTCTATATCCGAGCGCGCGCGGGAGCAAAGGGGGGACGCGCAAGGAACAAGCGAGTGGCATTATGCCGGAGCACGCGGGGGAAACGGTCGTACGGGCGAGGGCCTATCGACTCTACATCTCTCGCTCGCATCATAACGCGAAGGGACGGCGCGGCGCGACGAGGACGACGAGTATCGCTCGTGCGCATCTGCCCGTGCGAGCGGACTCGGCGATAGGCGCGGCGCGTCTCTCGGGCACTGCCAAAAGACACCCTCCGGCCTTTCTCTTGCGCGTAGCCTCGCCCGGTTCTTTTTTTTCCCCGAGATGGATTATCGCCGGCGATTCGAGGCGCAATTTTACGGACGAATCGACGGCTCTACGAGAAATCTTTTTTTATTTCATTTTTATTCGCTTCCTTGGAATAGCGGCGTTTTTTTTTTATATTAAAATAAAGATTTTATAAAGTGAAGTTTTTTAAGTAATTTTTTGCAGCGATATAATAATGGAGTTTATTAAAAAGTTAAATCAATATGTGGAGCGAGATTTAAGGTTGACGCTTATTAAATTTTTTTTTTGCAGTGGGCAGTATTTAAAGCGTTACTAGTTTGTCTAAAAAAAAAGACATAAAAAAAATTAAAGATTGTCAATTTTTTTGTCTTTTTCCTGCGTCTGATGATTAAACTTATATAGACATGTAAGAGGTTTGCCTTTGTTATTTTTTTTTTTTATTTCTGAGATGCCTCCGGGCGAAGAGAGCTAGCTACAGGATATTAGAAAATACGCAACAGTGTATTTTAATTTTGGACGCGTTTATAGCGGCTAAAATAAGAAGTTGCTGCATTGATATAATTGAATTAATTTAGAAAAATGCGCTTGTAACTGAAAATTTTAAATTCAATTGTGCATGCAGGTAGTCCTCGAATAAGTATTTTAATTTAAACAATGCTGATTTTTATGAGCGGCAATTTTTGAACCTTCGAATCCCTTATAGCGAGGTGAAATTTTTTGTCACGGTGCGTCAAAGCATCACACACAGAATTTTAAATATCCACAATGTGCACGTATATTTGCTTCCCTTACTATGCGAAAAAAAAGCAGGGACACGACGGCGCTTCGCCTCGCGCATCCGCGGCTGAAATTCACTGGTCGAAAAAGTATCGGTTTCAAAGGAATAAGAAAACGCGGGCGCACGTGTATGACTACAATACAGGGTCTCGGTTCGAATAAGAGAGACCGCGACGTGCGTATACACTTGGCAAAAAAGCTGCCGCCCTTCCGCCGGTCCCGCGTAAACTTGCTTAGGAAAAGGAGACTCGCTCGAGGACCCTTCGAAGAATGTCAACTGCTGGGCGCTTATATATATGTATATACGCGGCTCCGAGGAAGAGCGAGCGGAAAAGGAGCGAGAGAGAGAGGGAGAAGGGGAGCATGTCTGTTGAACTTCCTGTCCCCTGCTTCTGGCCGTTTCATTCATCGGGGCTTTTGCGGCTCTCTCCCATGAGACGGCGGGCCGAAAAACCCGAATCGATGTCGCCGTAATTCGTACGCTAAGGAGAGGAGGGCGTGCGCCTGTGAATAGAGACAAACCGGTATTCGTGCGCCTTTTTTTTTTTGTCATCTGCGGTTCGACTGACTACCGCGCTGTACTGCAGAGGACCGATCAAGATCTGCGCGTCAAGCTGCGTGACTGCTAAATCCGGCCGATTGATATTTACTCGCTCCTTTTTTCCTCGGCTCAGTTGCACAGAAAATGCACGCCGCTCATTTCCGTTTTTCTGTTTGATCGATGCGTGTGTGCTTTAAATGAATTTCTTGCTTGTTTTTCTTTCTTTTTCACGGGAGACGTTTTAATTTATTGGGTGAGGTTTCGTTTTTATTCGTTTTCATTGAGGGGCGTTCGCTTTTTTTTTCGATAAAGTGAGCGGCGACTGCTTGTTTTCTGGTTACGTGAGAACAAATATTTTTTTAGTGCTAGAGAAATTGAAGTAAACATTGTGGGTTCAAAAAAAAAACACCAATCTATTCAAACTTAAATACAAGAAAAAAAATTGCGTTGTTCTCATATAATATATCTCCAATAAAATACAGAAATTACGTTATATCTGTCTATATAAAAATTGGTTCAATATTTGCGTCCTAAAAGTACTACTTACTCTAAATGATTAATTGGTTTTAAAAATAACACGGAGATAAATTTTATAGCAAAAATTGCGATAAATCTAGCAAAAAAAGTTACCAGACTGGCGAGCAAAAATTAATAGACTTTATTAATTTTTACGATACAGTGTTGTAATTTTAACTTTAACTCTAGTAATTTTTTCTCGCCAGTCTGGTAAATTTTTTTTATTTGGCCAGTCTGTGACTCGGCTTACTGTACGTATTGTAATTTTTTCTAAAAAATTTATCTCCGCGAAGAATTTAAAATTGTTCATATTTTTAATCTTACATCACTTCCACGGCTATAACCTAGAAAATTATCTCGCCGCTAAAATATTTTCGCGCGGCGATTGATTAATGCACGTCAGACCACGCGCGGCATAAGGGTCCAGCGATGCCCCGCTGCATATTTAACAAGCGCGCAGTCTCAGAATGCATTTCCGAATCACGAGGGTAACATTCGGAGCGTTGTCTCGCCAACCAGACTGGATTTTTCTCCCGTCGCTTGGGTATTTTCATCATTGATTGGCAAGCACTTGTCACACGAGACGCCTCCTTTAAAATGGACACTGTGAGAAAGATGTGCACTCGCGTTTCCTGCTATCCTTTCTCCGGCGCGCGTGAAAGGAAAGAACGATTTGTCCGTACAGTGGTCGCGCTGAATTTTGCAAAATTCTGAAGCTTACACAGAGACGTCGGGGGAATTGCGTGGGACGTCCGCGCAAGAAGTTTTTTAATGTTCGATGATAAAACTAGAATTCTCCACGAGCATTTTAAAGTGCGGTGTAATTCTTCTTCTCATAAAAGCAAGTTCGCGTTAAATTGACGCGAATCCGGATCGCTCCAGATTTTCTCGCCAGACTCATTCCTCGCATTATTCGGTAGAGAATCGGAAGTTAAAAAAGAATTCATTTTTGCAATGGACTATATTTTCTCGTAGATTTCCAAGAAAATTAATTTGGATCCTTAAAGTTATTGTTGATTAATTAAGCCACAAAAAAAAGACAATGTCAAACTTACCCAGCATTGATTAAAAATAAGACTTTTTCCAGACTTCCTCAACTTAAGCAATTAATTCGTCACATAGCAAGCTATATAGAGGCGGCAGCGGGTCGTCTTAATTAAAAAGCCACCGGCGCGATCATTACTCCCGCGCAATAAATATTACCGCCGCGGCCCATAAATCATAGCGACTAAAAACTCCGGTCGGACGTTGTAATATACATATATATACATACATACTTATTTTTTTGTCTACGTCGGCCTCCAGACTTAGGAAATAAATGAAAAAGTCGGCGCGAAGCAGGCTCCACGCTGGAGTAGAGTAGGATAGGAGTAAGAATGAGTGCGCCCATTGTGTTTCTACTTAGGAGGTACGCGCGCTGCGACGGCGGTAGTAGCCGCACAGAAGCAGATCCGCGATATCCCGGCGGCGAGTTCTCAGGGAACGTCCTTTCGGAATCGCGGGGATGACAGCGCGGCGACGTCGGCTACGTGCCTGCCGCGCATCGCGACTTTCCCTCCTCCCGCTCCCTCCTGCCTCTCTGCACCCCAAAGCCCGACCACTTGTGAGCGCGCGCCGAGTGTACGCGTCGTGTCGCGTCGCGGAGAGAGTCCTTCCTTCCCTCTTCCTCCTTTCCCTTTGGGTGCTACTACAATTTGGCTCGCGTATCGTCGGGCTCCTTCAGTCGGGAGGGAATGTCTCCGAGAGGAACGATCAGGGGACGAGCATTTCCGAGATTTTATTTGATCAACGCGTTTCGCTTCTGCTTGTTAATTAAATTTACGTTAACGTTATTTATTGACCTTTTTTTTGTGATGTTAGAATAAAATTTCGATCTCATAAATTTAGTGTCAATTAGTTGAAACTTTTACAGAAATATCTTAAAAATCGTTGTTATTCATTTTTCTTGTTCACTGTATTGTCATTCGGTGCTTGTTCGGTATATTGGTATAACTCTTTGTTATTAATATCTTACTTATCATTAAATTACGTTAAAGAAAAGTTTTGTTCAAGAAAATCATTTGTATTTCGATTTTTTTGCATTTAAAATCATAGTATAGTGTATTCACGGTGAAAAATTCTCTATATACTTAATTAAAATTGAAGTAGACAATTTTAACAGCATCGCACACTAACATTATTGCAATCTCTGTAAAAATAAATAAGTGAAATTTGACTAAAATAAGTAAATAGTCACTTTTATTCCACATGAAAAATCTTTGACTTGCTGCAATAAGTAGAATATATTTAACGTTAAATATATATGACTATTCACTTATTCTTAAAATTGCTATTAATAATTATAGTAACCGAGGACATTCTTGCTTTTAACAGACAATTTTTATATTTTTAGTAAGAATTGCTATTTTATTTAGTACTTTTGTGTAACATTATTGCAAAAATTAATAAAAATATTGTATTAGAATTCGATTTAGTAAAAAATATAGCAAATTTTACTAAAAATCTTTCTCATTGTCGGTGTAATTTTATTAGTCTGTGAGAAAATAAACGCACAAAAGTTGACTACATATTCTAATTTTTAGTATAAATCTTGTCTGTCCGTGAAGAAATCGTAATTAAAATGCTCGACAGAAAAATAGAAGGACTATTTAATAAAATTAAAAATTTTGATTTAAAAAATTAAAACAAAAAGGCGAGAATGCCTTTGTTTTCAGCACTTTCTCATAATTAAACCATTTTTTCCCTTATTTTCGGGAAAAAAGCGTACGCGCGCAATCAGCAAATTGTGAAGAGGCCTTAACGCACTCTTTCACTCGAGCATCCCCCTCGTCGGAGTAAAGCGGCGACGTGGCTCCTCGCGCGCGTGTGCATACACCTGCGCGTCCCCCTCCCCCCTCTTCGCGCGGAATTCCTGCTCGGAACCTCGCGACGTCACGGGCTCCGCAGCATCAGACGTCGCGGCGGCGGCGGCGGCGGCGCGAGAACCCGAGTGATTGACGTGCATATCCTCGCGGCGCATTAGCCGAAGACGACGAGCGCGCCATTGTTCTCTCCTTCGCGGCAGCCTGAAAACAATCGCCGTACGTGTCAGCGGTTCTCCCTTTTCTCCACCTCCTCACCTCTCCCCCTATACCTCGGGCAATTTCGATTCGCAGCGCGCACCAAGCACCGGGCGTTCGTTCCGCCTTTGCGTCGTCTCGCGTATCCTTTAAATTCCTCCCGAATCGCGAGTCGCGCGAGCGATTCCCTCTCTCCCTTCTCCCCTCGAGCGGCCCTGCGTCGCGATCCTGCCCTCGAGGGAGTTTCGATCTTCGATATAGGTGGGCTAAACGCATTAGTCAGCCTCTCGTGTATTCCCCCTTTTATTATACGAGAGACAAGAGAGCGAACTATCTGCGCGACCGGAAAAAGTTGTTCCTATATGTGCATGTGCGTCGGAACAGCTCGTGATGCAAGCTCGATGGGGATTTTCATATCTTTGATTTTTAGCAGCGGCGGTGAGCGTACGACGTCGATGATCTTTCAATTATTATCAATTGAAAAGGTACACGCTAAAATAGCTAGAGTTAAATTTCACTCTTGTTTTTAGAGTCACTAGCAAAATCCACTTTTTCTAATTGTATTTAAAATTTTTGAAATTAGATTTTTAAATTCAGCGCCACTTAACCGGCTATACCCATGCTCCAATCAATTCGCTTTTTAAAATACTTCACAACATCCTGCCATTCTTCTTTTAAAAGAGATTCTAGAGTTGATTCATTCATAGAGTTAAATTTGAAATTTACTTTAGTGAAGTGAAATAATCACTTTACACGTGTAGAATGACTTAATAATTACCCTCTGATAGAGCAGGAATTTTTGGATTATGGTATAATACCCTTTCACTCTATATTTGAGTGAAGAAATTACTGTATACTAGAGAATTCGGCGCGCTACGCGCGCCTTAGCGAAACAATTGAAATTTTCTTTTTTTTTCTCGAAAATTCAAATCATTTCGAGATTTTCGAACAAAAGATCGAAATCTCGAACGCTCAATTTATATAATGGACTTCACTCTAATTTGAGAGACTTAATTTCAACCTAAACTTCGAGTGAAAACTTGACTCCATTGGAGTCAAATTTAACTCCATTTCACTCTAGCGGATTTACCGTGTAGTAACACGGTATTGTAAAAAAATGTTTCATGGTATAAATCTTACTTCCACGTGCTGTTCCATGTAAAATATAGCTGCAGCGATGACACAAACACACAACGTTAAAAATTTATATTTTAAAGGAACACGGAAAATATCTCAAAAATGTATTGCGCCACATTTCCTTGTATCCGTTCTGCAATTCGTGTTAGGTTTTCAAAAAATATTTAAATAAAGCAACTCTCGACTGCACTTGATAAAGCGCTGTTTTCACGGAGAGTCAGTGTAGCATGAATAGCATTTTAAAATTTGAAGCCCGAGATGATCAGCTTAACAGCTTTACTCCCGAAGTCAGTTGCAGCATTGAAAATTTAAAAACGCGCTTTTAAAGCACACTAGTTGAACTTCTCGCTAAAATTTCAAGAAAATTTAAATCGTTCTTCGAATAATGATTTAATGAACGATACTTGAATGCGCGCCCGGTTTGTATACACGCGGTGTATACGCACGGCAATGCCGCGAGTTCGGTACACTTATTAATGCAGACGGTAAGCCTTAAAAACGTTAACCGACAGAAAATCAATATCAGAGGGACCAGCGAGCGGGAGGCTGGAGAGTGTACAACAACCAAGTAACCCAAATCCGCGCTCCGTTAGCGACTTTTCGACCGCGCATTTCCGCCGCTTCGCTCGACTTGCAAATTTAATTTGGCACGCAACTCCCATGCGTGAGCCCCCGTGTGCAGACCCTCTCTCCCTCTCTCTTTCTCTCTCGCGAGTACTATCATGTTAACCGCAAATATGATATGTAAATTTTCAGAAGAGCCGGCCGCGCTCTCGCCGCTGTTTGTACACGTGTAATACAAAACGTACGCGGCGCTCGTTGCAGCCCCGTGTTGTACGCTTATAGTAGGACGATCGTAGTCGCCGCCGCCGCTGATTAAATTATATAAAAGAAGCGCCGCGGCCGCGCGACGTGTAAGCGCCAATTTTAGTCGTCCCGCTAATATTCAGAGTTACCGTCGATCGATTTTTAGTAGCTTAAGTCGTTTTTTTTTTCTTTGGCCCCCTCTACCTCTCCTCTCCTCCTCGCCTCCGGGTTAATCGCTGGCCGTTCGACGTCTCGCGCACGGCTCATTTTCTGCGCGTGCCTTTCGAGCCTGCAATTACACACGTCTCGCGTAATACGCGAGTGAGGCGAGTGAACGACCGAAACCAATAATACCCTCCCGGCCGAGGTGTAAAAGCCGCGCCTCTCCCATTTCGCCTTTCGGGTTTCTCTCTCGTCCGGGGGAATGACTTTCCGAAGGCTCGTTCGTCGCAAATCTTCTTTCTTATTATCGGGCGCGATCGCAATTTTCGCGCGGCGCGAGTGAGAGAGCGACGGGGAGAACGGAGGGCCTCCCGTGACAATCCGTCAGCGTATATATTTCAGCTGTCCGACGGGGCGATTAAATCGAGTTAGTCGCGTTTCACTTTTCGCTGCTCGAATAAAGCGGCCTGAAACTTCGTTCTCGCGCATTTGCGCTTTCGCGCGCTCGTAGAGGGTACATTACTGTGTGACTCGGCAATTGCTACGCTTTTCATTTTACTTTATTTTTTATTCAGCCACAAAGACTACTGTTTTATTTCGTGAGCGTAATAAGCGTGACTAATTTAGAAGAGAAAAAAATATTGTGAAAAGAATCTGTGTGATTTAGTGGCCGACTGGTCACACTGACATGCTTCATTCTAGTCGAGAGGCATTTTTTACTGGAGGTTATTGACGCTGTTCGGTTAAAAGTAATTTCAACTCTTTGACGGGTTTACTCGTTACGTTATAGTTACTATTTCTAATTTATTTTTTGTGTCAATATTTCAGATGGTAAAACAATTTAATTCGCTGTACGGTAATTAAAAAATATTCCGCTTGGGTGTGAGTAGATTTCTAACTTATGTATATACGGAATCGTGAAATAAGACTTCCTTTTATTTCTAGAATAATTTATTTATAATAGTCTTATATAAATTCTGATTTTGCGATTTATAATTCTGGAATAAGCGAACTTAGAGAAATTTATAATACATATTGTAATGTTCTGTAAGAGTTCGAATTGAAATTTTGATGTTTAACGCAAAGCTTTCTCTAGCAGAAATAGCTGCGCAGTTATAATTAACGCAGTGTTCATTATGTAATATCGTACGTTATTAAAAGTTATTCCTAGTAGTTACATGTATGCAGTACTTATCTACACTTATACTTACAAAGTCGCATGTAAAATTTTAGTTACATTCTCCGCTGTGAAGGGAGGTTACTCGTTTCGCCAATATGGCCTATATTTAATTTAGACTTCCTTCAGCTTAAATTATTCATGACGCTCAAAAAAGTATCAGGTGGAATAGCAAACCCTTCCATTAGCCGCGGACGGGCATTACATTGGCTAAAAATATTCTCCATATTTGCCAAAAAAGCTAGCACGAACCCCCTCGAAAATGCAACATACGTGTACCGGCGTAAATTTGCCACCATCCACCCCCTCGGCCTGCCTCAGAATCGACTTTTCTACTTATCGGGTATCAACGTTGGCGGAAGTTTCCCTCGGGGACGCCTGCCGAGCGTTAGTCCGGCCCGCCTAATGGACCCTCTTCACTACCAGCTCGAATGTCCGTTTTGTCTGGCGTCATGTCTCGAGTGCCAAGCGAAGATCTCGCCGGCGCGGATTATGCATTCGTGCGTAAACAGAATTACGGCATTGAAGGAACATTTCGGAAATCCGCGATAGAGCCAGTCCGCGTAGCCGGAAATTCAAAATACCCGGGCTTCATCTGCTTTCTATATAGAACGCGCGTAGCCGCCGCCTCGATGCTATCGAAGCTAAGAGGCTTAGCGATAAGTCACTTATCGCTGATGGCATTCGTCGGTTTTGTATTCTTATCTAGGCAGGGGCTTTTTTCCCGTGATAGGAATGGGCCGCCTCCACTTTATAACCGTTCGGGAACACCAAATTAGCTATTAAGCGAAACGATATTCATATACCTGTCATGATGGATGGGTTTTTTCCTCTTGCTGGTTTCGTCCTAATGTTCTTAGCAAGTCTTCAAATGCTGGGAGAATTTGTGAGACTAAAATTTTTTTAAATTTTTGTGCTAGAGGAAAACTTATCTAAGCTATATCCTTCCCAAGAAAATTATAGTTCAACTAAAATTAGCAATAGAAACTAAAATAGCAACTAAAATTAGCTATTTCAATATGAAATTCTTAGTTGACATTTTATCTTCATCTTGATTAATTATTGAAATCCTTCCGACTTTCAAATCTGGAATCGATATTAAAGCTTCGCTTGCCCTGCTATTTTTTACATAGAGAGAAGTTTAATCTGAAAATTTTCCTACAAAATTTCTCTCCGTCAGTTTTAGCACCTGCGCAAGGTAAACGCATCGTTCCGAGAAATCAGCGAGCCTGAGCTCATTGCATCGCGGGCACTTTTTCCAAAACTAATTCAAAACTAAAGCACGCAAAACGTTCAACCAAAAACATCAAAGTGAATATCGTCAGGGGAACTCGAGCAATTTCGAGTTACGAATGTCTGAGTCGAATTGTCTGAAATTTTCCGCGCTTGGCATTTCGAGCGAGGCGGCGCGCCGCGTTCGTTTCATCTGGAACTCGCTGCTCGAACGAGTGACGAGTCGAGGAGGCTGCTGCCGCGCGGCCTCCCCGTCGGCTGGAACGTCAAACATTTTTCCAGGACTCTTATCGATCTCCCCCTCGAAAATTCCGCGGGAAGACGGCGCGCGTGCGAAAGCAGCAAGCGCGTCGCGCGGCCCGGCCCTTTCGCCTCCAATCGCCATTTGCATCCCAGGACCAGCGCGCCGTAGCTCCCTGACAGACGGGATTCGTATCTCCGCCCGTGTGTGCATGTATCCGTGTGCGAGTGCTCGCGTGTCCTCGTAAATTGCGCGCCGCCGCGGGCCGGCTCTATTCTTTCCCGCGCGGCCTCCCCGTCTCGATCCTCGTCTCCGCGTCTCCCCTCGCGTATATACACTTTTTTCTCCTTTCCTCGGGGCACTCTCCCTCGCCCCGTCTGTGTTTGCTTATCTGCGAGCCCCCGAATGGGCGCCGCAGGCGCGTGGACGGCGCGGCGGGCCGACTCCTGAAAAATAAATCCGTCTTAATGCACTTCTCGTGTCTAATTTCTTAGATGCGCTCGTTCCCGCGTGGCAAGCGCCCCCGTCGAACGCGCGCGCGGACGTTTCGAGCGGTGCCCTCCCCTTTGTTATTATTTACGCGGTAATGCGCGAGTTAATTAGGATTAAGCGACGTTGACGAGGAGAAATGCCTGCACTCAGTTTTAAATCGTAGCGTGGATTTATCGTGATACTAATGCTACCCGTAATTATGCGCGCCTATACTTAGCTGGGACTGTATAGCCGAATTATTGCATTTTATCTGAATAATAATTGATGTTAGTCAGTTATTTTATTGATCTTGTTCTTTATTTGAAATTTTGATCAAAATATCTTGAAGAGCTATTTTCTATCTATTGAAAAGTGAATTGAAATTAAAAATTCGTTGTATTTTTAGCTTAAAATTCTATCACTTTTATCCGTTTTCCGATAAGTTGTACATTTAGAAAGTTATAAAGCTCACTGTCGCATTTATTTTTTGGTCATGTCAGTTTAAAATAGCGTAGTAAATCCCTTTATAAAAAATGCATGGGCTTTTCATTGTAGTCAGTATTTCTCGCGTTGTGATTGGTCAAGCGATAGT
>JAWWEP010039528.1:0-12623 GCA_035582995.1 Sycophila quercilanae | reverse complement strand
GATTTAAAGAAATATTTAACAAGTACTATTCAACGAAATATTTATTTAAAATTACCAAATTTTTTTTCAGTGTATAAGTACTCTGCGTGTCTGTTGGTCTTTTACGGATAATAAACAGTAAAAGGGTAGTTGACGTTAATAAGTTAATTCTGAGGTGGTGTTATTTTTAATTAATTATAGTGTGTTGCACTAAGTTATTTCAATATTGGATCTTTTTTTTTTTTTTTTTTAGTAAGATATCGTACTAACTAGTAGTCTATTTTATTTATTGTATATGTTATACATTGTTTTCACTAGATTTTTAAAATAAATAAAAAAAATATACATTTTCATTGTTAAAGTTTATTGAAGACTTTATTTTGTATCTTAATTATCTTGAGTTAGTAACTTATTTTACATTACTATATTCATTTGATTTGTGCAACATGCGGCTGCATACCAGTATAGATACAAATGCGGTAATTCGAAATATTCGAGAAAAGATAACTTAGGTTTTTTTTTTTTTAATTAACTAGAAACATTCTTAGAAGATAAACGCGCTCGTTATTTATAATAAAAATTCTAAATTATTTAATGTACACACGTCTGCTATTGAACAATGTTTAATTAGAGAAATGTTCAGATTGTAAAGTTACGCAACGAATTCGCTTCTAGAACATAAAGGGACAAATTTATAATGAGTTTAGATTTATTTAACAAAATTGTCTTGCATAATAGTAGTGGTTCAACTATGCTATTATTTAAATGAGAAGAGCAAATATAATGACCACGCAAACCTCGTCGGAACTTGTCTAGTTATTCAAATATTTAAGCAGGCAGAGTGGTAATTATCAATTTAAACTTGTTCTAGAATATTTTTTTTAGTTAATAAAAGCATTTAACTTAATTTAATTTGAATAAAAATAATACAGCTGATATATTCGTACTTTTAGTAGAAATAAAAAAGCCATGGAATAGTTGTAGAAAGCTCGAATGAAGCACAGAATATAACGAATATGTGTACTAGAATGTATTGCACGACACACCAAAGCTTGCTCGTATAATATACGCGTCAAAAGTTTTTTGAAATGTGCTTAATGCACGTTATGTCAAATGTCCTAAATATTCTTATTTTACCATTTGTCCTTCCATCATTTCGCTCATGATTTTTTTTTTCTACTTTGATACCATCAAATATTACTTTTTCATTGCTAAACTTTTTCATTCCAAATGAAATTTTTTTACTAATCTAAAACGTTTTACTACTATGTTCAATAATTAAGAACTATAAATTATATTAAAAATCGATAATAGTGTAAAAATTTCTCTAAAACTCTATATAATATAATATTTTTAGATTTTTTATGAATAATCTTTAATGGAAAAATGTATTCAATGCTGCGTCATAAAAACATTATATCATTGTAAGCACATTATAACTATTACATTTCGCTAATACGACCATAATTATGCGTTGCTAAAACTAAAATTAATTATACATTAAAATCAATTTCTTATAACAAATCAGAAGAAAAAACGATGAAAACGACACAGTACCACCTTAAGCAAAAATAACGCCGATAAAACCATCGCTATAAATCTTCCACGGATCATCGAGCGTACCCAAAGATCGGCGCCCGCTTCGTTTCACCTCCCGCTCCCAGCGATCGGCGCGATTTTCGGGCGCGCGCGTAAAAGCTGCCGAAAGTTTTTCACTTAAAGAGGGCGGCGCGGCGTCAAAGCACTCCGCAACGCGCGCGCGCGCCTCCAGACACGCCAGACGCCTGCCCGAGTCCTAACTTTTCGCAGCAGCTTCTCTCCTTCGGGCGACTGGCCTCTCTCAGCCTCTCCCTTTCCGCCGGAGCCTCACCCTTGGCGTTTTGTTGCTCCTTTTATACGTTTTGGCACGCTCCCCTTGGCGCACCAGCCACCACGGCTGGTTTAACCCCTTTGGGAGTGCGAAGTTCTTTCGCGTCGCAGCCGCTGCGGCCGGAGTTTTTTCCGCGCGAATTCGTCGGTCGAACCGGATAAAACGCGTTTCCGCGACGACTCCAGCGATCGATCGGCGAAAAAATTTATCGGAATTCTTCGTTTGACTCTGGTGCGTTCGTTAATACCCGCGTGAGATTTGCCGGAGAAGATTGCGCCGTCGCGAAGTGGGATTGCCTTCTTTGCTGCCGCTTTATTGTCATTTGGTGTACACCTACGTGTTCCGAATTTAGCTTGATGTCGTTATTCAAGTTTTCAGCGTTAAGTTTGAAGTGAGAAAGTTTTTGGCGATGATGGTCTGGAACTTCATGTTTTTAATGGATTTTTGGAGATGTTTTTAATAGATCAGGGGGTTTTACGCGGTGTTTTATGATCTATCATAAAATTTTGATATTTCAGGAAAGGTTTTTATCGGATTGAAAAATTTAGTTAGATTTAACAAAATTTTTTTAAAATAAAGTTGAAAATGATTAATAAATTTATTCTATCTATTGTTCAATCGATCCTACATGAGAATTACAAACTATACACCCTCTTAAGATGTATTAGTGAAAAACTAAAATTAGTAGAAATGGTTTTTCTAACCACTATTATATAAATAAGAAATAGTAGAGCTTTTTCTACTAATTTTTAGTAAAATTTCACTATAATTGTAGTACTTTTTTTTTAGTAATTCAACTTTAGATATAACAACGAAAAGGCCGCGATAGTTTTTTTTTTTATAAAAGAATCAAGGCGAATAACAAATCATCCTAATTACTTTAAAAATCCACTAAGAAATTAATAAAAAAAAGGATCTCTCGTTGAAAAAAAAAATCCCAATAACAGCGTCACGTAGTCTCGATCCGTCTTAAGAATCCTCGGCTCAGCGTCCGCTTTATTACCTCTGACCGAGTCGCGTGCCACCCCTGACTCTCCTCGTTTTCAGCTTGGCGGCGCGAATTTTTTTGTTTGAATGCCCCGCTTATGAATAATGGAAATTCCGGGGAATTAGGCTGCTCGCGCAGCCAGGAGAGAATCGCCCAACGGCGCCCATTTTACCGCGTGCTGGAAAATTAAGCGGCGCGACACCCTCCCCCCGCGGGGGCCTCTTTCGCGCCGACAGCCCTCCTCCTGCTCCCATTTTTTTTTTTTTTTTATAAAACGTCGACCTCGGGTATATATACAATGCCGTCGCGGGGGTGGGCTTACGAGCGAGTTCATTCCGGCTGAACTCGCTATCGCGTTTACCCAATTTTTCATAGGTTTAATTTGCCGAGCGATTGTTTCTCTTTTTTTTTTGTGTCGCTCGGCTTAGTGGTCCCTTTGGCTTTTATTGGACGCGGTGAAATTACTTTGTCCAATGGTTTGTTTACATTTTGCTATTTTTTGTTTGCTTTTTTTTTTAAAGAGATTTTGAGAATCAGATTTGCTTTTAATTAATAATAATTTGATGCCGAGTGCGAGAAGGTTTTTTATCAGCTGCTTAACTAATTTATTTTGCGACTAGAGTTTTCGATTGTTTGCGCGAAAATAATAAGAAACTGATACTTTCGTTTTAATTTCGACAAGAGTGTATTAATTAATACACGGAGAAAATGTCTATATTAAAAATTGTAATAGTCAATTTTAACATCAGCACAACAGTATGTTACTGGAAAAATTACAATAGGTTATTTTAAAATTTATAAGAGCTATAAACAAAATGTTTTAAAGGTACCGTAAATTTATAAGAAACTATTGCCATTTTTCCAATAATAAATTTGACTTTTTCAATTTTTGGGTGTCATACTCTGCACCTTAGGAGACATTAAAAATTAAAATAAAAAATGTGCCTATTCTAATATAATAATAAAAAAACATACATAAAAAAAGGATATCAACATCTGTGAAATCTAAACACATTAGTTAATCAAAAAAACATGCATGAATAATTAATGTTTTCTTATATATAAAAAAAATTAAATAAGTATATCCACATGCAATAGGCATGCACAAATTAAAACCCACTGTCGATGGGTAAAAAACCATTTCCAGCAACGATGAGTGTACAACATTCAATTTTCCAAAATATACATACAAGATAAAAAAAGGATATAAAGACTCACTTGCGGTCCCTTCGTCCTTGACGTCCTGGACAATCCTCCTAACGCTCTGCGTGAATTTGCCCACGAGGTTCGTGCTCGCTGAAACAGAAATGTGCTCCTTTAATACGTCCTCTCCATCTCTCCTTCTTTCTCTCGCATTGAAATTCAAGGCCGGCGTTTAATTAACGTCGTCCGCGACGCCCTCGCTAATTGTATTTTTCAGCGGCTTCGTCGGCGCGAGCGCGTTTCGGAATGCGGAGGCGGTGCCTTCGCCTTTCTCCGCGGATCGCGCGGGTATCGGTTTAATCGAAAATTTCGGGGTATATAACCAGCTCGCGGTTCGAAATCCTATCGCGCGGTGGGTATCCCTTCGAAGATTTAAACGGGGAGTAGTACTTAATTAAATAGCGCCGCCTCCGGCGGAGTATTTATTATCGATTAATTAGGGCGTTCGTATGCAAATGGCAAATTAAGTGAGTCGGTTAAGAGGCACTTGCTGGAGATAGTTAATTAATCGTACTCTTATGTTCAAGAGACAGTTATATGTCCGTATGAAAATTTTACTTTCTAAAGTATAGTAGCTTCACTGAATTAAATTATCGTTCGGATGTATATTGATAAAATTGAAGAGATTGTGATTGGATACTGAATAGGTTCTATTCAATTTTTGAAAGTTTTCGGAAAGGTGAACAAAAATTAATTTAGTGAGAATCGGAATATTGTTTTTTTTTTTTTTTCTTTTTGAGGAATTTTCGAATAGTCAAGAGAGAAATAAGTAATTCACAGATTTATGTTATTATCGAAATTTTTTTTAAAAACTCTTAATTGAAAAAAAAAAATGTTTAACAACAATATTTCTTTTCGTTTCAAGGCATTAAAAAGTTCGACGAAGTTATTTTTAGTTGAATATTAGTCAACGTTTTTAATTTTATTAATATCTCAAATTCTGAACGATAATTCAATTTTCAAGGATTTGTACATTACCTAAAGTATAAATATAGATAGTCCGACACGCAAAACTAGATGTTCAACTGCAGATAAACTACTTTTCTTACAAAATTTTTTTTTTTTTTACTGTATAAATATTTTTAATGGCAATGTAAGCAAACGCATTTGAATGAAAAAAGAGCATAAATAATCACGCTATTGAGCCGCGCTTCGGCTTTTGTTTATTTAATCTGCAGAAAAATATGGTGGAAATAGTCGTACCATAACAATAGACAATACATTATGATTGCCACGACAATGGCTCATGAAATAATTTTAACGATTTGCTGCGTATGTTGATTCGGTTCAATTCGTTAGGTACACAATAAATTTGCAAGTTAAATGGGATTCGTTTTTATTCCCATGGTCAACCGCAAGGAAAGATTTGTGCCTTTTCTAATTCTATCGTCCTTATACATCTTTCACGTAGCACTTTTTATTGTTTCGTCTCTTCCACCGCACTAGAGAGAATTTTATATATTCTACCGCAAGTTTCACACATTCGAGAGAATATTTGCATAGGTCAGCGCACATTTTTCGACGATGCGAAATTCAACTATTATTTGCACAATACTCGTTATTTATTTACATTATTCTAGAAAATAGACAACGTCTTTTTTTATAACAATAAAAATTGAGAATAATATATGAAAACGTAATTTTGATAGTAATATAACAATTATTGTTATAATAATGTATACAATTTTTTGCATAAAAAAGGTAGCATTTTTCTTGCTTCAATATAACTAAATTTTTTATATTTTAGTAAACAGCGTTTCATTTATTTTTCTCTCTTGATATTCAATCTAGTTGTTAATATTTTCAATATTTCTAGACTAACGATTTATTCCAATGAATTAAGTCATATAATTAAAACAAAATAAACTTTCTGATTTTTCCAATCACTCATCTGTTCAACTTTATTGAAAATATCGTGAAGTAAAGGATTGAATTCCTTTTCCAATTCTCCGCCATCCGTAAGCAGAAAGGCTCTTAAAAAATCTCTCCTTTTTAATTATAAATCAATCTATAAGGCTTAAATCGATGATGTAAATTAAAAAACTATTAAATTTTTAAATGCTTATCAAATTCTGGCGAAAAACGTAACTCGTTAATTCAATTCTTTAAAATTTCTTAATTAAAAAAAAAAAAATTACTTCTTATACTATTCTACGTCAAGATCTTCTATCCCACTACGTCCTTCAATAAAACGTATATAATCACCAATTCACTCTGCTATCCAATACTTCGCATACTTCGCAAATTTCCCAAAGAAAATTACCTCGTTACCGGCATAAATCCTCCCTCTTCTCAAAGGCACTCTATCAGCTCAAACTACGACAATATAAATGTGCACACACACATACATACGCAGAGACTCGTGATACACACACACCGAGCAGGTGCGCCAGAAAATCCGCAGACAAAAGCTCGCGCGGAAAAAGTCCCAGCCTAGCGTCGTCGCGTAATCTTAATCGGTTTGCATTTCCGGCCGAGTGTATGCAAAGCCAGATGCATCGTCGGCTCGTTGTCGGGGCTCTCCCTCTCTCATCCCCCGACGGTTCGCTTTAAAAGCAAGAGCCGCGCCGGTAAGCCCGCATAATGTGCGAGCGCGCGGCCCTCGTAGGCTCCCCTCGAGAAACGTGACTCCGGAATTGGCGGCCGGCCAATTCCGCGCGGACGAGGGGTACGTGTTGCTCGCTCCGCCGGCCGGCCGGCTCTTTTCCTTAGGTATATATACGCAGAGAGCCGAGGCGGCCCGCGACTCGAGTATTTACGGACCTCGTTACGCGCCGGCGTTTTTTTTTTTTTTCTCGACCGCCGATGGTTGTGAGTTTGCCGCGGTGAGATCGCGATTCTTTGGGTATGTAGAGGATCGCTGCTGTTGGATTGAGTTGGATTATCGAGGGGTGGGAGAAGGATTAAGCAGGAAACGCTTTTTTTTGGATCACGAGGGGGGCTACGGGTTTTTTTTTTATTTTTTAGTGAAACTGATGCTGCGGGGTTTAAAGCGTTTTTGTTTTTAGAGAGAGGGTGGAAGGGGATATTGATGGAGGATGGATGTGCGATGGGAACAATTTCTCGTGGAAATGTCGATGAAGATCACTGTAAAAAAAAATTACGTGACAAAACGTAATCGTGGATGTAAAAGCTCCGCAATTTTTACGATTAGCTTTGTCGTATTATTTACGAGCGATCGCTATCCGTGTCATATTATGTGACTGACACTTTGGAAGAATGCATTAATACATTTTTCATGATTAGCTCGGGCTTTCGAATAAAATTCTGGAACTTTTAGTTTGAGACATTTATGAATGTGCGGCATGAGGCGTTGCTTACGGGACACGCCGGAATCGTTTATTTAAATGAATGATGCCGTTTGTAATTTTTTACACGCGTTATATATTAATATAAATCACGTGTAAAAAATGTTAAATAAATAACAAAAAAAAAACTATCATTTTCTTGATATTTCTTGAAATAATTTTAATGAATTTGATCATTTAATTTTAAAAAATCTAATTTCTCAAAAGTAACGAAATATCATTCAAAGCAAGTATAAATAATAATTTCATCTTCTTTTTACTTTTTACTATTTTTACACCCAGGCACTTTGAATTTTAAATTTGATCAAAAAGCATAATGTTGTGATCAGAAAATTACAAAAAAAAATTATTCCACATAATCAAAAACAAATTAATCAAAAACACATATAATAGTGCACATAATAAACACTCATTAATTAACGAATCCGCAAAAACCCGCGCGATTCTTCCGCTTCAATGCGCGTCTGTCACAACATACCCACGCGAAGCCAAATAGCGATCGAACGAGAAAGAAGAAAAAAAAAACCGCGTAGCTAATTATTAGAAAATTGCTCGTCACGGCGCACGTAACTGCGTCGATTCCGCGGCGCACCGATTAAAACTCCGTTCGATCGGAGACACACAAATCCGGCCGCTAATCGACGGAAATTATTTCTCGCGCGCCGCCAAGATTTTCCGATGGGCCGCTCGGTGCCTGGGAGGGAAAAAAATGAGGGGAGGAACTGCGGGGGGAGGGACACGAAGAGTAATACGCTCGAAGGGGAGACGGACCGGCTAAATGGCTTTTCGAGTTCTGGGTTCTCGATTTGATTAGGGCGAAAGTCGCACGCGCACCTCGCTTGAGGTGACGTGCGCCGAATTTCTTATATGCCCTTTTTTCCGTTCGTTGGGTTTCCGAGGGGGAGGGCAGGGGACAAGCTTTTGTTGCCTTCGGGATGAGGGGGAGGAGAACTTATTTGCCCGAGCTGATGTTTCCTTTGATTCTCTCGTTGTATTTGTTTTATCCACGAATTCCATGATGCAATGCAGGGGAAATAATTAATGATTTTCTGTGACAAAGTAGGAATTCGAATGATAAATACATTTTGGGGAATCCTGCACGAGCTTTTCTTTGTATTTTGCTGTATTTATCGAGTCATTTATTTTATTTTTCTTGTTATTTTATTTATAAGTATTTTCTCGAATTTTATTGTTACCGATTAATAATAGTCTTCATTCTTTGTTTTTATTTATATTGATATTGATAAATATCAATATTGACATTTTGTTTTCAAATTATGTATGTAAAAAACATATCTGTTGCTTTTTTTTTATTCATTTTTTTTTCTCGTAACATATTCATAACATTATTTGAAAGTATAAACTGCTGTCTTCATCAAACATTAAAAGGCACACTATTTTTGTAAAAAGAAAACATCGAATAAATAAAGAAAATTGTTTGTTTCTATAAAAAAAAGAATGTTTTTTTTTGGTGTAAAGATAAATTTACACTTTATACGTAGCGCGAGTCGTCGCTCGTGCAATTTTTAGATGCTTTGTTGAATCAGTGCATCTAGAAGAGCGGAAAAAACTGGCAGTCGATATCGAAAATCCAGAGAAAAAGCTGAGACGCGTTCTCTAACCTATCGATAACAAAGGATTACAAAAATAAGATACTACTTTTTTTGTTAATTTTTTTTTTTTATTTTGCAAAAGTAAACGATTAATTCTTTTGCAAGCTCGAATTCCAATAGTTGAAGTTTCCTGAAGAACGCGCAGCAAATTAAATGTAAAAGAAAAAAAATTACGTCACAATAAATCCCTTCCATTGGAAAAAAATTGTATTTATATACACAGAGCGATACGCGAACGAAATTATCGAATTGAATAACCCTTTTCTCGAGCTTTCATTATTTTTAACTGAGTTTTTATGAATGAAGAAATTTTAATTTTATTTATTATTATATCCATTCTATTTTTTGAATGATTAATAAAAAGATTAATAAAATGTATAAAGTGTAATAATAGAAACGTTTAAACGGCAAATCGATTTTCTTTGTATAATTTTTAGAATGTAGAAGCAGTCGGTCACTGGTTTTTCTTGATAATCTGCAATAAAATTAAATATACATTTTCTCAATGCCACTATCGGTTTCCACGTTACGATCAGTTTTATAAGTTATGATTTGTTTACCGCGCGCGAGTATGTATCCTTTTGATATATCAAAATGAAAGTTTTGAGCTGTTGCACAGTAAAATCGACTGAACTATTCTCCAGATAAAATGTATACACAACTTCTGCATTTGTGTCAAGCACAACAAGCACAAAATTTCTAAAAATATAGCTAAAATGCCTATTTTCATTTACTTTATTCCCCTTACTCAACGCAGATTCACCGCGGCTAATACTTGAACAGACCGCAGAACTCGTCAATAGCATTCATTTATCGAATTGTCCAAGTGATAACCCCTCAAAAATTCATCAGAACGAACGCATGCAAGAACGAAATAAAATATAGCAGGCTCGCGGTGTCAAAAGCTCACCCCTGGCATAACGAAAATCCAATATGATATTAAAAAAAAAAAACTCGAAGCAATTGACTACAACTGCTATCTCTTAAATCCACCTAAAAAAGAAAAAAAATAAATAACATCTGTACACATTACTCCCGCAACTCGCGCTCAACAGGTCTCAAACTCCACGACGAAGATTCTTCCAAAACTACGTGAGAGGAGACCACCGGCACTAGCACATTATGTACACACATATACACGTCACTCTCACTCTATAAAAACGATCACCATCACCGAACTCACGGACAATATTAAAATGAAATAAATAAATGAATAAAATAAAATGCAGTTTTTTTAAAAAAAAAAAAAAAAAGAGGAAAGATGAACTAATATCACGCTGACTTCTGACGATCACGGAATTTCTCATTGAAGTGGCGATGTTGGCCGATGACAGATAATATAATAAAATGAAATAAATAAAATAAAATAAAATAAAATGAAACGTGTAGCCTATACAGATAGAAGAAAGAAGATTGTCCCACTGACTTCTGACGATGACCGAATTCCTCATTGGAGGACCGATGTTGGCTGTTATCCCGGTGGCTGGTGCTGATGGCTCATCGCCGCTGACGGGGGGGCCACGCGGCGGCGGACGCGCGTGTGCTGCCGGCGTCGCTGCGCCACGGGCTTTGATGAGGAGCCGCCGTCGCGCCGATCAAACCCATATCGACCGCCGTTGGGGCTGCGCGCCGCCGCCGGACCGGCCTCGCGCACCCCCCTATGATATTCCAAGCGATTCACCGTTCCTCTTCTCTTCGTTTTTTTTTTTTTTTTTTTACTTTTTCTCTCCGTTCGATTTATTTCACTTTGGAGAGTTCGATGGAACGGGGCTCGCTCGGCTGCCCACGCTGCGCGTTTCTACCTTTTGAGCTTGCAAAAAGGATCGGAGGAGACCAGCTGCCGGAGGTGCACGGCGTGTACATATATAGAGACGAGTCAATTTTTGGGCGTGGATTTTTAATGGCTTTGAGAGATGACGTGAGCGTGCGGAGCGAAGTTCGGCGGATTGAACGGTGATACGTGATGGAGGATTGGCGCGAGCTTTCGGGATTCTTAGGGGGAGCAATTCTTACAGTGCCTTGGCCGTCACTTGTTAATTGAATGGGATGGAATTTTTATTACTTTTTGGTAGAGCTTTTTCATTGACCGGAATGGCAGAATGGCAAGAAATACCATTTTAATTATAGTGTAGCAGGAAAAAGCTCATTTTAGGCACACCGCGAAGTTCAAGGGATTTGATGGAATTTTATAATGAAAAAAAGCACATTTCGCGAGATTTCCGCGAAGAAAAAAGCGTTTTCAAGATTGCCGCGAAGAAAAGCACCGCTGCGACTTTTGCCGCGAAAAAAAGCTCATTTCAAAAGTGCTTTTCGAAGTTGCGCGTGTGCGCGTTTAGAAAAGTTATCCATAAAAATTTTATGCGTAATTTTTCAGCGAACTCTTTTATTTGCTGATATAAGCTATACCTCATGTTTTATAAATAATCGTAGCTCGTATTTTATAAGCCTTTATTTTTTTTTTAGTATATAAGCTTTTAGATAAAGCAGCGTAATTTCAAGTTTGTATTATCTTATTAGAAAAATAAAAAGATTTTAGAATTTCCTTTCTATTGTAAAATGTATATAACATTTCTTTGTTTATTGTTAACATATCATATTTTACTCTCTATTAACTTTATCTAAAGCAATTACCCTGAATTCCATAATTCTTAAGTTTATTTGTACGAGTAGCACTAAGATCCTGCTTAATGGTAGCTTCTGAACTTACGTATAGCAAATACTAAATAAAGATCAAGATTATAAGTGCTCTTTTTACGTATATATAATCTTTATTATAAAAACTATCACGACGAAAGCACAAAATGAAGTTTCACTCAAATAAACGGCCTATATAAATAAATAAAAGGTCTAAAAATCTGCGATTATTCTTGTAATAATAATAAATTGTTTCGCAGCTTCTCATTTTCTTCCTCGACTCAATTCTTCGGTCTTCCAAGCCTCGCAGCCAGCATCGACATATCAATTATCTCTTTATACCCCCGCAATAAAACCCTTTCCACCCGGCCGCCGGTGAACAAGAAGGAATTCACGGAATGTTCGTAGCGCCTCGCGGAACCGAACGCTTTTTTCGATATAATCGCCTTAAATCCTGGCTCAATTCAGAATTCATTTTTGCCGAAGGCGAACCCGCTGTATGTGTATCTTTACGGCGGGTCGATGGAATTTTTCGCGAAATTGGCGCCGGGGGAAATTCCCAAGGAACTCGCGAGGCGTTCGGTTCCTTCAGGCGCGGCGACGATGTTTGCGCGAGGCGCGAGTAGATTCGCGCGCACCGCACGCGCGACGATCTCATTATTTTGTTCGAACGTGTAAATAGAATCTGAAAATCAAGCTGATTAGAGTGAATTTATGAGTCTCCGAGCGAACTCGTTACGCCAAGGTTTCTCCTCCGCTCGGCTGATAAGAAAAAGTTAGTTTGGGAGCGGATGCGATGGAGTTGGAATTTTTTTAGTGTGATTCGTCAAAATTAGTTTTGCTGGGTTTTTTGAATGATTTGTGATTAACATTTTATATACTCATGTTTTTAAGAGAATTGTAAATTTAGTATTTTTAGTAATAGTATTATATGATCTATACTTTGTGAACAATAGTATATTACGCAACAAGGGAGGTAAAACAAGAATGGTCTCAGATCGCACGTAAATTGGCACCCGAGCCGAAGG
>JAWWEP010039497.1:0-12624 GCA_035582995.1 Sycophila quercilanae | reverse complement strand
AGAGTATTCTGTTAAAGTTTCGTTAAAAACTGTTAGAAATAAAAATTATCATGGGAGACGCTTGACCCTCCTTAACTGCGCGCAGTAAGCACATTAGCTTAATCAAATGCATCTCGCAATGACCGGCGCCGACACTTTAAATGGCGCGCTCGCTTTACATTCGTTCGCCGCCTGGAAAACCGAGGGTTTGCGCAACGATCGCATTCCGACGAAAAAGAAAAGAGCAGCCGAGGCAGATAACGCATTCCTTTATCCCGCGAAAATCGCGCGGCGAACCGCTAAGGCTTTTCGACGCCGGGGTTATACGAAAAAAAAGGAGGCAAGGAGAGGAGAGAAGGAAAAAAGAAGCAAAACAAAAGAAGCGACGCGAGCGAAAAAGCGCGCCCTGGAAATGGCTATGGGTGCACGGTTCGAGGGGCTTTCCCGCGCCGGGCTCCTTCTAGCCCAGCGCGAAATTTACTATAACGGGGCGCCTCATGCGCTGCTCTGGGACTTTCCGAGTAACGGGGCGCCCTGACAATTACACCCTCGCGCTCGCGGCGCAGATTCAGCTGAGATAAGGTTCACGCTTGGCTGGGCCGCTCGTATCGTTGACCCGAAATTACCTGCGGGATTGCAAGGATGATCGCACTCGCCCCATCGTGAGTAAGTCGTTTCGGATTCGCGATTTATTCGTTCCTTTTATACTGAGTTGGCGCTTTTCCTTTTTTTCTTTTTTTTTTCAGTTTTAAACGAACGCCTCGGATGCATTATTTCGATCACCTTTAGTGTGTACCTTTGGAAATTTTGCCATTCGGAGTAAACCCCCCCAATACCGCGATCCATACCCAGGTATAAGGGATAAACTGTGCAATGCTTAATTTCGGTAATTAAATTTTACATCTACTGGAAATGTGGAGGATTAATAGGAAGTTCATTCGAAATGCCATTTTGATTTTACGCACTTGTGCCTAATTGAAAAAGCCGTTATGCTGAGAAAACTCTTTGTCGATAAATTAGTTAGCACTAACACCTCGGGTTAAAGGACAATAGAACTCCGCCCCCCGTGCGTGCCTTGCCTTAGTTCCCAATTTAATTGCTAAAACAAAAGCCCTTCTAGTTCCGATTAGGACGCAATCGACATTCATTGTTCTCGGGATTGTAAAATGCGGCCCTTCGGGGCAGTAGGTCACAATCCTCGATAGGCCGGCGTGCACCGACCCCGGAAAATCCTCGATTTACAAGCGTACACTAGAAATTGCAAGGGCGCATGCCTCCTTACCTCGTAATCCGCTTAGGCTGACCGGCTCAACTGCAACCTGCGAGAGAGCACCGTGACTCGTTGCAGGTAGAAGCTTATATTACTGACTCTTTAGGACGTTTTTTATCTGAAACAATTATAACAATATTAGCTTTATTTTTCTCAATAAGAAAAAATAATATTATTGTTATTTATATAATTCAAATTATAACAAATTATTTTGTATATTATTATAATAAATGTTTAAGAAATAATATACAAAATAATAAACAAAATAATAAAATGTTATAGTGTAAGCATTTAGAAATATTAAAAATATCTTTTTTTATTTATAGATAATAAATGCAATTGCAGTATGGAAAGCAAATATAATATTCGTGTGGGGGGCTGAGTAAGGGGATCAGTAGTGCAACCAGGCGATCGCGGGCCTCTTCGGTGAAGTGAGGATTACGATAGGTTATGGTTCGCCTGGCCCCGATCGAAAGTCTTTCCCCTCGAATCTCATGCCCCTGAGTGCACGAAAACCCGACACGAGAAAGGGAAAGACGAATCGATTCGATAGCTTGATCTTGTTGAAAATTTGTACACTGTCACGATTTTCTTCTCGAAGAGAATCATCGACTGCCTTATTACTTTCAATCGTAAAATGAAGTTACAAAATCAAAATAGCACAGTACAATTTGCAATTTTTTAATGCTAAGAAATATTTAATTTTCAATAATTCAAGTTAATTTCAACTACTTTTATTTTTAATTTTAAAAAACGTTTAAAATTAAAAAAAAAATCAATTTAAAATTACGATCAGTGTAAAAGCTGTAAAAAAGAAGAAGTGATTGACGATCAGGCGTCCCCATAACCAGCCCGATGGAACGCTCGGAGGGTGCGCCGATCGGCGCGGCGCCACGTCATGCCGTCGCTCTCCCAGACGTATATATAGATAAAACAGAGTAGGCGCTAGATAACTCGGGTGAGTCCGTGCGAGTGCAATGCGAGTGACGCGCCACCAGAGGAATCGCCACTACCCGCAGACCCGAAGAACCGGATCGCCGTTGATTTTTTTTTCTCGCGCTTAGTCTTTCTAATGCAGGCTCGCCGGCCGATTCGTCGGCGGAATACTAAGCCGGGAGCTTCCCCCTACACTCCCGCCGGTCACGATCGCGCCTCTTCGTGACTCTGGAATTGAGACCTTGGTTATACACTTCTTCATTACGATTTATTTTCCCGCGGGCTTCAAAAGCTCAATAACCTACGAATACTCACTCCCCGACTACATAAATTTCGTGGAGCATCAAACATTAAAGGGTCCATAAACTCGAACGGAAAAATAATTTAACGGATCGAAGGTCATTGGAGCTTTTAAAATCTCACGCACGAGCCGGGCCATTGCACGCGAATGAAAAGCCAAGTGAAATTTCCGCGCGGGGCAGCCTCCTCCGAGGCGCTGCTATAAATCGCGCGAGTGAATCGCGGCGCAAGTGCGTGTTATATGCATAAGCTCGCGGCTTTCGAGAGACGCGCAGGCAGCGGGTGGGGAGGATATCGTCCTCCACTCGATATGTATAGGAGCGCACCGCAACTCTCCCGCGTCCGCGCAGGCTTCGCGCCGTGCGATTACCTCCGCGCCCCCCTCCGCCTTTCGCGACTAGAAAAGCTATCCTCGACGTGCAACGCTAGTTGGGCGCGCGCGGCAACGGGAGGTCAGTGACCGGCGCGTGCATGCGCGCGTGTACGTGCCGAGGCGCGCAGATGCGCCTCGCGTGCGCGCCGCCGACGACGACGCTCTGCTGCTGCTGCTGCTGCTGCACTTGTAGTTGCACTCCCACGTCGAGCTATGCGCGGTCCCGTAACATTCGCGGAAGCCGCGCTTAGGTCTTCCTCTCTCCCTGCTCTCCCTCCTGCCCCCGACGTCTTCCCCACTTGCGCGGAGCACCGGGGCTCTAGCTATACGTATGCTAGGAGAGAGATTGACTACTCGGTCGGCAAATTGATTTCGCGACTCCTACAAATTGATCGATCCGACCTTTTTGCCCGAGTGATTGAGGAGCGAGCGTGAGCTGAGTTTTCGAGGCGCGCTACAGCCCATTATAGGTTCTGGGGGTCATTCCGATGCACCGCGCTGTCTTAACCTACAATTTTTTTTTTTTTTTTATATACACTCCCAGCGCGCGCATCCTCTATGCGAGATTTATTAATTGCCTGCAATTAATGGTTATGGTTTTGAGTATAACCGTAAAATTAATTGCGTTGTCAATTCGGTAAATTTATCGGCGCCGTTTAAATGTTTCTCGTCTCCGTATACTAATTTAACGGGGAAAAACACAATTGCAACTAGTTAAAACGAGATAAAAAAAAAAAGAAATTTGTTTTGAATGCGATGAGAAAACTATAGCGAATCTCGAGAAATTCGTTGGTGTCCCGGAGGGCGGGGCAAGGACAAGAGTGCGGAGGACCACACGGCAAGGTGGCAAGCAATGAAAATGAAGGATAATCTCCCGAAGTGGCACAGTAGCCCCGGTGGGGAGAGGATTAACCCGTAAGCTAAACAAGGCCAAAGGGTTAACAAGCGCGGCGCAGTCACCGTGCGCGCTTTCGCTTGTCCCAGCCGCCGCCCGGTATAATTGCCGGACAATGACGGCGTCGTTACGTTGCGGACCCCCCCATCATTCCTCGCCTCGTCCGGGGCGTGGTTCTTTAACGCGCTTACCGATGCCCCTCCGGAAGCCCGAGCGATGAGAGTCTAGAGAGAGAGAGAGAGAGTAGTGGGTGAGAGCGGGAAAAGGGTTATAAGTCCTACCGTAAATTAGCCCTCGAAGCGCCCCGGAAATTTCACGGCTCCGGCGCGTCAACGCCGCCACCTCATTGATTTTCGCCCGTCGTAAACTGCGGTTCGCCAGAATAACGACTGCTCGATTATAAGGCCGCGGGGTAGTGTCACTCGCGCCGGTTTTTCACCCACTGCGCCCCGATCGTGCGCTGCAAGGGTTAAAGCTGGGCCCTCTCTTTCTCTCGCCCGCTATACACTGGAAACTCGATGTGGTTTGGGAATTACTCGGTAAACCGCAAATTTACAATTGGCTCCTGCGACTGATTGGAAAGCGGACTTGCAAAAGGATCACGATGGGCCTTTTCGACCGATGTGTGCACTGATGCACGATAATTAAACAAATGTTTACTGTGCAAATATATTGGACGGAGGTTTAGTAAATCTACCTCACGATTCAATTATTTAACGATAAATACACAATTTTGTGAATTTTTAATTTGCGGAAAGTCGATATTCAAATAATTTATTATTCAATTACTTAGCACGCACGAAGATATTTAATTTTTTAGAGTCCAGAATAATGCATCTTATACATCGATATTTATAAGATTGAATAAAATATTAGAGTGCCAGTTAAATTCTGCTTAAAATCCCAAGAGCTTGGAATATGGTCGAGATTTTTCTCGAGTACCACCGCTAATTTTAGAAATTATTATTGAACAACAAGCTGGCATTTGTGGGTTGGACCAGGAACGTCCTCCGTCGAATCGGAATGACAAGAGTCAGGGTTCATTAAAGGGTTGAAACAGCGAAAGTCTCTTGACTCCAGGGAGGCCACCTCTGGCTTTTCGGATCCTAATGCTTCGCTTGTTTTGGATTATCCCTTCTGAGTAAGTCAAACACGCGGGAATAATCTCGCTGTGTACCGACAAACACGAGGCCTTAATCGCCTTATAGCCATATTTCAAGCAGGTACCTAATTACCCTTGGACCCTCGACTATCGGGAAACGGAATTTCGTGGCTCGCGAGAAACTCGATGAAATGGAACACACCCACGCGAGCTCCCGCCGAGTTTCTACGATTTTTCATCTCGACTCTCGCGGTAAGTGGAAGACAAATGATATATATTTAAGTTCAGCTTCATCCGACCATCGACCAGGTATAACTCATTTACAATGCGCGAAATTAAATAAACACTATACAAACTCAAATAAACAAAATTAGATATTCAAATTAAAATTTAAATACAAAGAACATTTTCAACATATAACAATATAAAGAGGTATAAAGGAACGCATTTGAAGCCTGCCAAGGAAAGAGTACTACGATACGTGAGGTTCACACACTGACCTTAAAAGCTCGGCTGAAAAAAAAAGGAGAACGTATCGGAGCAGCACGGGCGCGCACAAAGAGAGCCGACAAGAAAGAGAGGAGACGGCGAGGAGACGGCAAAAGAGGAGAAAAAAGCGGGTGACCGTGGCCACGAGGCGCGCGCTTGCTCGACCTATCCAAGAATACATGCGGGCGCGCGGAAAAAAAGACGAGGAGGAGAGAAACACTCGAGGCCGAAACCCCGACGACGACGAGGAGGAGAGGACTACGGCGCGAGCTTTAATCGGCCGCGATGCGGAGCAGGCCATCTCGAGCGCTGCGCATCTGCGAACTCGTCACTTTTTCTGCAACGCCTCCGCGTGCACTTTCCTCTTTCCAAGAATAGACGCTCAATGGCGACACTATTTCTGGCGAATTTTTATCAAAATCGAGATAGATATTACGCGAAATTCTCAAGAATTAATATTTGTGCAAATAATTGATCAATTCAATTGTTATTCGTGAATAAATTGAAGAATTTATTTCCCTTTTGTTTGGTGGCATTTCCGTCCTTTCGTTGCTGAGCTTATTTCGCGATCTCGTTCACGCAAAGGATAAAAAGGGAAACATTTGCATTGAACAAAAGCCTCTTTAATTGGCCGCTCGCTTGATAAGCCTTCGTTTGTTCTTTTTGCACGGCTCGTGTGACCTCTACCGCGGTAAAAGTCGCTTTGTAACACTTGCAGCCTCCAACTGCAAGGGAACGAAGTCTTTATATTTTGTCCCCTTCAATTAAACTGCTCTCAATTTGTTATTTACGACAAAACATTAATCCCGGCATTCCTGAGGTGAGCAGCATCGTTAATCCCATTCGACCGATCGATAAAATTTGAATAAATGTACCAACATACCGTCGGCTGAAAGCAGCGCATATGCGCAAGTTATGTCCGCGACGACAACAACAAAAAAATGAGGAATATGGGATGGCGTTAGGCGGCCGACTAGAACTGGACGACGGAGAGAAACGGGGAAGCTTCGCCTCGCGGGAGCGAAAAAACGAGGTGCAGCGACCTCGTTGCGGCGCGCGCTCGTGCTCATTATGTCCCGCGTGCGACGAGCGGAGAAATTACTTTTTCCATTTTTCTTTCTTCCCGCGCATTCGCCGCGGGCAACGCACGCGATGCAGCGCCGCAGGCGGGATCGCAGCGACGACTGCGACGACGACGCCGCCGGCGTTAACGCCCGCTTGTTTGCGAATAATCTAACTCTACGGCGCTATACTCGTCAATTGAGGATTTTTTTTCTTTTAGAATAGTCTATCCTAAGGGTCGTAAATTACGGTCGTTTACACTTAATTGCCGTTCCGCGGAAGCTTCAGTATGTGATGATAGTGTTTATAAAACGAAAACCAAAAAAATTTTTTTTTAATTAAAGTTTATTTGTATTTTGCTGAAATGTTCCACATACCAATACCGCGGATAGAATTTGAATTGAACAAAGAAGTGCCGGAAATATTTTTTTCGCCGCGAGCCAAGGCGGACCGGTACACCTCTTAGCTGCTTTATGCGCTCGATGATATCTGGTTTAATACACTCGGCGAGGCGCGAGTAAAAAAAAAAAAAAAAACACCAGAAGCCGGATCTGTGTCAGCGGGTGCACCGAACTGAATTCTAGATCCTGCTAACGAGGCCGAAAACGACCCAGTGAGCGAAATCAAGAATCACGCGCACTTTCCTCGCGCGTCTTTCGCGCGAGTCCACATCGTCGCTCTCGTATTATACGCGTGCATCAATTAATAAATAATCGACCGACAAATCAATCGGAATATAATTATCCACCCACTCGAACGATCGTTTCGCGCGCCACTCTCGCTTCCAAAACAACAACACGACCCACTGTGCATAAATTAATTTCGAGCCGATGAAAATGCAGCAATCAGTGCCGTATATATACGGTCGAGTCAACCGCAATAAATCATCGCTTCCTGGTGGCAACATTCGAATCGCAGGCAAAAAAGAGCAGCGAGCGTCGCGAAGCGAAAGAATCGCAGCAAAAGTGAGGGAAAGCAGCGAGGACTCGGTCGAGCAGAGCCCCGCGGGAAAGGAGGGAAAAGTCGGGCGGCGTTGGCGCGTGAAACGGGTTCGGGAACGTGGAAACAAAGCGGCGATTGTTCGCGAGCCGCGGACTGGAGCGGGACGCCGCGCGCGATCGGCTCAACTACTCCGGGGCAGCTCGCTCTCTCTCTCTCTCTCTCCCTCGAGTCCTTGGCACTGAGCGACCGGTCGGCGACCCGAGGCTCCGCGCGCTTGCGCGACAAGGACAGCCTTCGCCACGGCGCGGGAGTAGGAGTGAGCCCTGCGACGAGGACCGACATCTCCTCGAGGTGGAGGATCGTTAGAGGTAGCGCGCGGCGTTTACTTCCCTCCCCGCGTGTACCCCTCTCGAGGCGACGCGGAGCTCGCTATGGAGCGAGAGCCGCGAGCCTCGTTATACCCGACGACTCGGGCGCACAATGCACTTCCGCGCTAGGGCCGCCTATCGCCATCTCCGTCGGGCGCACTGCAGGCGCTAGGCGCGCGCGCACTAGCTACGGGCATAACGGTTAGCGAGCCGCGTCACGCACATGCGTGTGGAAGATGTCACTGAACCTGCATACGAGCTTGCATTTTATATGTTTTACATGTATCTATCTGTATTACACGTATCTCCTTTGGACTGGCGTTGGATAATCGCTCCTCGGCACCTTACGACTTCGAGATATTATTGTCAGCTAACTTGTAGTGCGTGATTACACCTACCACTGTAAAGTTTCTTTTTAATGAAGACAATTTAAATAAAAGTTAGAAGAATGTTAGTCTAGAATTTTCAGTCGTAAAATAATATTTAAAGTAAACAAGCAGAAAAATTCTCGCTTCGCGTCTTAATATTTGATAAAGAAATTTGATCCGAATGTGTCGGCGAAAGTCTTCGTCGTTGGCAAAATTTTATAGCTCGAAGGTCGTGTATTTCGAGAGAGCAATGACTTCTGTAGCTATCAACTGCGTCGCGTCGATTTCATTGAGGAAAATTTTTCCAGGGACATTGGCACCGAGTCGCTATAGCGACTACTGGTGCGCCTTTTTTTTTGCGAGTGTCTGCGGGAATGCGAGTTCAAAGTATTCAAGGTTGTTTACTACGGTCACGATATTCCTCGACGGTCACCTTCGTCCGGGCTCTAACTCGCTGTGCTCGGCAGAAAAAAAAATTTTTTAACGTTATGTAAAGCGTGTCCAAGGTGTAATTGCGCTACTTTTTCATTTCCTCGCAATTTCTTTGGCAAAACATTGAAAGCAATCCGAGCAAATTCCATCTATACTGACAAAATTAATTCAATTTCATGTGCATATAAAAAATATTCGCAGAAATTGACAATAGATCGATGCTCCGAGAAAAGCGAGTTCTCAAAGGCGACAACAGCTGCGATATTCTAATTTCGCAGCGATCGAGGACGGGGATCGACTTTCAGCATCGAAAGGAAACGATTTTCTAAAACGTCGCGCTTCTCGCCCGCGCGACGTTGAAAAAGTCGAGACTCGACAGAACCCGATACCCCGGGCTCGTCCTCGGGCTCTCACTCTGTCGCTCAATTACGATGCGTGAAATTCAATCGCCGCTCGCCATTGTAATGCAGTCGCATACGAAAGCGAGCGCAACGGAACGAAAAAAGAGCAAGAAAAAGAGACCGAGAGATGAGGCATGAAAAGGAGAGAGAAAAAAAAAGTATATCGAGGAATATAAATTCGTATTTTTCCCCTCATAATTCTCGCGCGCCATTAAAATATTCGTCGTGATGTCAGCGCGCCGAGGATAAGTGTATGTATAGTATAAGTACGTGAGCGTGTACGTGTAAGGTAGCAGGCGGGAGCTGATCGGGGAGCGCGTACACGTCAGCCGGTCATTGACATAAAGCCGCTAATCGACGCGTGGCGACTGGCCTTTATGAAAATTAGTCGGTTTTATTTGTCGACCTTCGATCGACCGAGTTAAAATTCTCTGTGTATACACGGGAGGAATGATCGCGTCACTTTCCGCGTTTCGCTGGCTTTGCCCCCTCCTCAGCCTGTCGGACTCCCTGTCGTATTTAATGGCCTTCTTAAAAATCTCATAGGTGTAAAAGTTCCCGCGGCGGCATTGAAGATACGCGCCTTCCACCTGTTCTCGCTCTGTCCTTATCGCAACTAAGTATTCCTTGAGGTCTCAATTTAATTTTATCTGCTTCCTGACAAATATTACTATCATCGACGAATACACGAAATATATAGATACAGCTCCGAGGCGAAATGTTTATAACGAGTTCTGAACGCCAGTAAATTAAATTACGCATCTATATGTAAAAGTATAACTATATTAAAAAAAAAAATGTATGTACGCCGATAGATTTAAGTAAAAAGGTCGTTATTTCGAGCGCCTCGTTACTATGTTTCGAGCTCGCGATCTCGGGGGCAAAAAACGCATCGGCACGGTGCATGCGTACATTCATTCACCGTGCGAACGTTGCACAGTTCACGGCGAATTGATGGGAACGCGACGCAACATTCGCGGCTGCGTGCTCGCTCATCTCGTGACGTCACCTGCGACACTCCGATATTCATGTGACTAATCGAGTCCGTGAACCTTGTGGAGGCTGTTGTCTTCGTGAAACTGTCCAGCTTACACGCTTCCGAGATGCTCGAACCACCTCCACTTAACGTGGGTATTTCGCAATTTGCGATGTTTACCCGATGAACCGCTCGCTCACCTTAGAGGAATGGGAGCTTCTTTATAAGCAAAGTAAATAATACCGTTTATTTCAAGATATATTGGCATTTTTTTGTTCAGTAATTTCGGGGCCATTGATTAGTAATGTACGACGATCAGCGATTAAATTATTGCAATTTTTATTTTTACTAAAAGACACATCAAATTTATTTTATTAAATACTGTGAAAAAGAATTTTTTTGGAATACGCAACAGGAAGCCGTTACGCCAGTCATCGTTGATAAAATAAGAAGTGAAGGCGTCGGTAATGAGACTGAGCATGAGGGTAGCTGATATTATATACAGTGTCGTATTTTTTTTTATGTCCATGAGAAGAGACACTTGTGACCTCAGATAACGCGTGTTGATTGTTGTTCTTATCCGATTTCACGAGCTTTTTAGGTGACTCCAAAACTAACAAGCGGAATCATCACGCGGTTTTTTGTAAATATATATATCTTTTTAATCAATGATTAGATAAGGAATTACGTTTATGTCAATCTTTTTTCACTGTTTCTTTGAATTTCTTTTGATTTATAGTTAACTAAACATTGCTTTGTAATATCTGAAATAATGAAATAATCAAAAAAACTCCCTTTGAATTTCAAGCATTGTAATATTTCTTTTCAATAAACTGTGGAACAATTGAATGAACGATCACTTAAATAAGTTGCGGTTTACTTACGCGTACCAAATTATTATTATACCTGTGTCTCTACGTAACTTCAAGACCTATGACTATGAGTACTATAAAAATAATTTACTGCTTTAAATGGCCTATCAATACAGCCTTGTTTTAACTTACTTCACCTTTTCTAATTCATCGTTAATCAAGCTCGTTAATTATCATTTTTTTAATTCCTAAAGTCTACAGAGCAAGCAATTACAATAACAAGAATTCCTAAAATTAATTCAGAAAATAAAGATAAAAATTCTAAAACAAAATCAGCAAAGTACAAATAGCCCTTAGAAAGTTTGTTGGCCCAACTTTTGACGGGAATCAAACGCTCGCGTTCAAAGGCACAATAATAATTGCCGCACCTTGCTGAAAAAAGAACCCCGCATAAAACAGACCAAAGCGGGCAGTATACTCCCGGCATTGTCGAGGCGAAGCGAGCTGTAACCCCGTCGGCCTCCATCCGTAACTTACGTCGTAAAAATTCGCAGGTCCAGGGCGCACGCGCGAATACACGCGCCCAGCGAACATTATATTATCCAAGGCGATGGCGATCCGGGGACGCAAGCAGAAAAGTGGGTCCTCGAAGACTCGTTAACGGGTCGAGGGGGGGAGACCCAATCGTAAAATCATGAAAATGAATTATTGCGTCGATAATAAGGGTGGCGCACGCCCGCGCGCGAAAACTCAAGGCTTCCCCCACCAGCTGCCCCGGCTGTCGCGCGCCCCGGGAGAAAGTCTTCCCCCCCTCCCTCCCCCCGCCGGCGTCGCACGACTTTATGCGTTTATTATGGGAGCAGTAAACGCGGGGCCTTCCATGGGAGCGGCAAAAAAGCCGACCGAGGTCCTTCCTCGGCTCGTCTGCATAAGGCCGCGCGTAGGTAATTTAAGTTAGCGCGGGGGAGGGGGAGGATCGAGCGAATTTGAAGAGCGTAGGAGTGGGGGGTTGGGTTAAATCTGTGCGGTCGGAGCGCAAGGGTGTGCACAGGCCTGAAGGGTTAGCAGTTGGGGGGCTATAGGGGTTAGGGCCCCGTCCGATGTGCCGCGTACCTAAGACCGGCTTTTATACTCTTATTGCCCTGGCTTTTTCCCGAAAATATCGGATTTCCCGCCGAGGCGCGTTTATATATTTATGTGTATTTTTCGGGCCAGCGGGCCTTTTTATGCGCTTTTAGGGTTAAAAACGGTCGCGGCCCGTCTCACACCGGAGACAGGAGGGAAAAAAAAGGGGTCGACCGCTCTTTCCGCTTTTATTGCAAATGTAACGGATGGGCCGCAGGGAAAGGGCTTTCCTTCGCCGGCGATCTAGCTGCCCACTTTTTTCGTTCGATATTTCTGTACCGTTGTCTTCTTTATATTTTCAACCTTAATTTTTTTTGATGAAACGTGCCGATCCTTTCTTTTTTTTCTCTGTCCTTCCTTTACTCGGTGACAGATTTTTCAAATCCTTTTTCAAGGTATTCTAAATATTTCTTTTAGAGAATGATTTATAGCCTTATTGAAGTAATAAAACCGGAATTGTGTAGGAAGAATAAATATTTATAGATTGTACAATCCAGTAATATCTTACGCATTTATATTTTGCAATCTTTTTTTCTCGATTATCTAACTACGATTAATCGTGAAATTTTATACTACAAATTATTGAATTAAAATATTTTACAAGATCTATTCTCGTATTAGTAAATTATTAATAGATCGTATTAAGGGGGGTTTATACCTAAAAATTTTTTTTTGAAAAAAAATTTGAAAATTAAAAATTATAAAATTTATATTTTCTATATTCCTGACAAAATGAGCCCAGATAGAAATTTTTAGACTCATCGTAGCCTAAATTATGATAGTTTCAAAAATTT
>JAWWEP010039486.1:0-12628 GCA_035582995.1 Sycophila quercilanae | reverse complement strand
TGTGACTAAAAAGTATCACTTTACTCCCTCTGCGGAGGTCAATAAAGTGGACTTTTCAAGTGATTAGGGTGAAAAACATTTTTTTGCCCTTATACTGCGCTTATGAGACGATCGTTTTTTGTAAATAAATAATGATAATTAATTAACTTGCTTTTCAATTCTTTTATGGGAATTGAATAATTCGAGGGGACAATAATTCCTATTTGATGAATAGATTATATACAAAAAAATGCAAGAATAAAATAAAACAATTTTTGTTGTAAAAAATCTAAATATATGGTATGTAAAGGTTTTTAGTTGAACAACTATTCTTCTATTTTTTCTAAAATTTTTTTATATTTATCTAAACAGAAATAAACTTTTCATTTACAATTGTGCCTTAAAGCCAGTATATAAGCACTCTGTTTTTTGAAGACCCAAATCATCCAAAACAAACAGTAAGACATCCTTCCGTGCACTTTCCTCACAAAAAATATTTAAAAATCCTAAAAATGCGCAATTGTCGAATTACTAATTTTCTTAAAAAAATATACAAAAAAAAATTGTTTCCATTGACGTTCAGATGGAAAGGACCAAGTCGTGCGTCACAAGTATAGCGAACTTCGCTGGGAAACCCGTGGGCCTTCACAAAAAAAAAAAAAAAAAAATGAAAATAACGATCGATCAGTTCCATACAGCGTAATAAGGCTATTCTCGTGTCTGAGAAATGGGGACTGTTTCGCGCGTGATAAAATCGTGGGCCACGTGCGAGCCCATTGGGACGGTGTATAGTATACAGATGCAGAGGTGAGATCGGGATGAAACCAGTTTGGCGGCCCGTTAGTCACTAGATAGACGCACATCTGGTGTAAGGTACTTCGGAGCCTCGTGGTGAAGCCGGTTGATCGTCTCGACGTCGTGGAAAACCGACGCTCCCGAGAAAATATGGATGATGCATGCAGAGGTCCCTTCTACTCATCGCATGCCGCCACTTCATTTCGTAGTCAAAAACTCGAAGTTTTTCTTTACTTATATTTTTAGTTTTTTTTTTTTTGGTTGATAATTTCTATGGGTTTTTTTTAGTCATAAGTTGAATCAATACTTGGATTTTACGATAATTCAATATTTATATGGCTCAAATAGCATATTATGTTAATTTTTAATTGTCTATACTTCATATAGATATAGAGTAGACAGATCTACTACCCCTAGATACCTACATTTTTCCGGACGTTTAAAAAATATATAGTTATAATATTAACAAATAAAAGAAAATCTTTAGAACATATTATCTATATATAACATCTATATCCATAGAATAAATGGACAAAGTTGTCACCTTTTAATACTTTTGGAAAAATATTATTGAACGTTAGTCAACTATTAATTCTGTTTAGAACGTTTTCAAATTTCCATCGTGTCTGGTTTTTTAAAATTCTGAAAATATTCTAACTTCGGTGCAGTGTACAAACGATATTTTTTGAGAAATAAAAAAAAATGGTTTGTACGCCTAAATTCTACGTTGATAATTTTTTTAAACAGTCATAAAACATTTCGAAATGCTTTTTATTCGCATAAAAAGAATTATGAAAAACTTAAGAGTTTTAGACGAATGAAGTTTATAATTTCTTCAATTATTTTACAATTTAAAAATCGGAGACTGTACAGTCCTTAAAATTCCGATAGCCAAAAAAAAAAAAAATCGAATATATGAAACAAAAAATTGCTTATCGTACTTTTATTCACCGGAATTGATTTTGCATGGCGAAAGATTCAATTATGATTACACTCTATTATTCGAGCGATTACTATTACGAAATAAAAAAGATTGTTTTGTAGGCTGGTGAAACCGATAGATTCTGGCTCAAAAAAAAAAAAAAAAAAAAAGTATAGAGTACCTAATGAAAATCAGTCTATCAGATCGTAATCGAAGTTATACTGTACCGTCAATTGCAGCACTCACTTTTATCATAAAACGCACACGATAAATTGCACAATATTTGAACGAAAGCATGCGCTCCTCGGATCATCCGCATACCCGAGAAAAGTGAATCACTAATAAGACCGGCTTGATGATTCTCGTCCAATACTGTGACTCAATGCACTCGCGTCAAGTGCCTTAAACTGTAAAACGGAATTTTTTTTCGCAGAAATCAAGCGTTTCATGAAAAATTTCGATTAACGCGCCACCGAAGCAATCAAGCTTTTCATTCACGTTAAGCAAAGTACGAACGTTTATGCGACATGAAAAATGGTGCGATCACGCGGCTGCATGTGTATTTCAAAAGTGCACGTGCACTTTTGAATTAAGGAGTCGCTAAATCGGAAAGCTCCAATTTTCCGAGATTTCTGCCTGATCAAGGAAAATTGACCCTCAATTAATTTTATTGCGAGCGTTTAACTTGTGACCCCGTCGAGCCCATTTAATTTTATATAAACGCATTAAAAGTAGTCCGTCGTTTGATCATTTTTTACGATAAACCTTTTTACGCGTTTTATAGGTTTCTAAAGAGGCGTTGCGTGCGCGAGAGCGGAGACGTCGAAAAAAATCAACGGATAAGCGCCGCTGAAAAAGCCGCTGAAATCAATTAGTAATCATTAGCGTGAGGCGCATTGAGCTTCATCGCGGTAATTATTCTGGAGTTCAAGTCGCCGAGTATTAGAGTCATTACATCACAGCGAATTGTTTCAATTAATATTTCAACAAACTTTTATTCGAGGGATTCGCAACGAATTAACTGGATTTTCACTGCTATAATTGTAAATCTTCTGATAAATTTTAATATTAAATCTTTGATGAATTAAAAATGTTTTGTGTTATGCAATTTTGACGTGCGTTAAATTGTAGCATTCTTTATAGCTGCAGAATCCTTTTTATTTAAAATAATTTTTATTTTCAATGAGTATATGTTGCGTTATTCCATTCAATCAACGTAAAATGGCATTTAAAAGTGAGCACTAAATCTATGACATCATTAACTGGTCTTTTTTGATTCATTACAATTACATCTTCGATAAAAAAAAATTTAATTATGTTTACTTTTTAGATTGATGTATTCGTAGTTGTAATTTGTATCAACTATAGTTTATCGAATTCTTCAAACAAACAAGTTTATTTGTTTACAGCTTTATGGCATTAATTTCAAATTCTAGCTGATATTACATCTATTATTTCTTGAAAATTCGTTCGCAGCTTCGTGAACAGATGACTGACAAATATCCTACAAATGCCACTGCTGCTATCAAAATCCATCAAGGGATTTTTTTTTTATATCCAAGCAATGCTAAAAATATCACGGATATACAGTGAAAAAATTTTCTCCTGAAAATTACTCAGAGGCTCACTGTAAAAACGATGTAAAAAACGTAACCGAGGGACGGTTTACAAGTATTGAAAATTTTAACGGGAAAATCTATAAAATTTTTACGGATAAATCCTCGTGATTGTTCGAGAGCTTTTTTTAAGAATTTTACAAAACTTCGCCAACTGTTTAAAATTGAGTTAAAAATCGCAGCAATTTTCCTGTAAATCGTTCGTTAATGTAGTTTTACGTAATTCTTATAGAGAACTTCACCATAATTTTTATCAGAAAATTCTTTCAGTGTAGATATAAACACATGTTAACAAAAGTGCTATATATCTGCTGAATAAAACCGCATACGGGATCAAATTAATGGTGGCATACTTTCGATTTTCCGGTACACATAGTAAACAGTTTCTAAAGTTTTCTTAAAATCGATCAAGAGAATCGAAAATCAGTCGCATCAACTTCCTTTACCATCGAACTTCCTGATCAAGTTGAAATATAATTCTGAGTTTTGCCGTTTAATTAACCCCCCCGGCAAATTATAGAATTCGCCAAATCGCTCCTACATAAACTGCATGGCCTTTTCGGCTTAAACTTTAGAGACCAAATCAACTCCCTTATTAACCGATTAATCGACGGACAATCAGCGTTCTAATAAGATCGAAGGTTCATCTCACTCCGACTTCGGCATACCGATCCCCGTCCTTAATTACCCCTCGTTCACTTCTGCCCCATATCAAAATGATCAACCATATGCAGTAGCACAAAGTTAGACCAGTGAATAACCGAAACCTCGGGGGTCGGCGCGTCTCGCGACCTCGCGCCTGGTCCCCTCGCGGGAGGAGGGAGATCGGCGCTCCGATCGGCCGCGACAAAAGCTCCGACAGAAGATCGCGGAAAGGAGACGCGGCGGGAAAGGCGATACACACTAACGCGCAAACCGCAGGCATATAAACTTTAAATTGAAACTGGTTTTAACCGGCGACCGTCGCCTCGATCTGGCCACTCGCACGCCTCGGTCATATGTAGGTGTCTATATGCACACATATATGTATATATCTACACAGATCGGTTCGCGCGTATATATAAGTCGCAAGCGAGCGGCGACGGTGATGACGCGACTTTTCGTCCTAATTGATTTAATGGATTTTAGGACCGCGGTCATTGTTTTTCTCACGATGCCGCAGAGGCGCGACTCAATTTTCGCGCGCGAGGGTCTGAATCGGCGCGCACGTGGCTGTTATGTCTTATATATACTATTTATGTATATATACATATATATAATACTACTCGCGCAGCGCTTCCGCGACGAGCCGCGGAGATAAGGGAGATCACCGATAAGAATCGAGGCGGCGATGCCGAGGGGGCGATACTGTGGGATGCGCGTCGCGTCGGAGGATATTGGCCGGTGACACTTCTTTTTTTTCTTGCCGATCGTTGAGATGATGAACGCCGTCGATTTAACGAGATGATGGATGGCCGGTTTTTTATTTTCCATGGAGGCGCGATTTTAGTTTTCATTCGTCGAGTGGAAAAATCGGGGGATCATTCTTTATTTATTTATTTATTTTTTTTTTTAAGAACGTGAGAAAATGAAAGGAGGCCGTCATAGTGATAAGGGTGTTGAAATCAAAGAATTTCGAACGTACGCATGAACGCATGGCGACAAACGATTGGTTCCTGCAATTTGTGTTTGGATTATTTAGAGAAAATCATTTTAGGTGCGATGGAACACTTTTTGTTTCTGAATTTCTTCTTTCTCTTTTGTCCTTAAGGAAGTATAAGTAATTTTTAAATCGACTAAATAATGCTTGATATTTACGCTATATGCCTTGCGAATATAAGATTTTTCTTGATCAACGTAATCAAATTAATATAATAATGTAATTTATTTTAAATAGAATTAAAGACCCGAAACTGGTTTTATTCCGTTGCTTCTAGTCAACTATATAACAACATGAAAACAACGTAAAAATTGATATCATTAATTATATAGCGAGGAAGAAAATATTATGAAAAGATAATTGTGACCAACGTCACATACGCTTTTAAATGAATCTGTTGTTCTTTGACGCCAACAGCGTATATCGTTCATGGGCTAAGCCGCGAAAGCTCCAAATGTGTCAGAAAAACAAGCGCCTTAAAAATTGCTGCATTACTGCAGCAGGGCATTAGAGCATTGCAAACTGCGATTTCGACGAAGAATAGGATAAGATCCACATTCAGTTTGTTTTGTCTCGCGGCATCATTTAGTAATGATTCAGCCTTTATATGGATACCAGAATGGGCATTGTGCTTTTTTCGGGTGTGCGAGTAGAAGAATTCTGAATCTATTAAAAGTATTGGATTATTTTACCAAAGTTTAGTTCCTCTGTGAGGAAGCAAAAAGCTATGTATGTACCTATAATAATTGATATTTTTAATAATTTTATCAGAATTTATTGTAAGATGGATTTGACTATATAGGGTTCGATAATAAATAAGAAAAGTATTCTTATAATTTAATTATAACATAAATATTTAATTATAATATAAAGATGAAGTATTCTTTACTATGTAAATTATAAAAATTAATTTGTTTAAAAAATACATTTTTATTTATCATGTCTTCTGATTTTTGTGTTCGAGGGAAGTTAGGGACTGTATAACTTCATTATTAACAATAATTAAAGTACTAAAAAAATGATTTTACTCGCTTGGATCTTAGGAACTCAGAAATTAAACTTCATTCAAGTTGTCGGAGAAACTCGGAGTTTTTGTATGTCGATGAATTATCCTCTTTTTAAGTCGACCTTCCCATTTATTGACAAAGACAATTCGCAACGCAAATACTAATAAAGTAATTGCTAACTTATAAGCTCATGTTATAAGTGCAGCAAATAACTTTACTCAATTATAGTAGTAAATTAATTGCTATTCATTGCCACTACTATTCATGTCGAAATATTTTCTGCAATATGAAATTATTGCATCATAAATTTTCTGTACTGAATTGTTCTTATTATTAATTCTTTTTTTTAGA
Source organism: Sycophila quercilanae (assembly GCA_035582995.1). Lineage (NCBI taxonomy): Eukaryota > Metazoa > Arthropoda > Insecta > Hymenoptera > Eurytomidae > Sycophila > Sycophila quercilanae. Next base: position 6,319 of record JAWWEP010039486.1, on the reverse strand, counting down.
TATTTACAGTTGGTAGTGACAATCTATATAGGTTCAATGTATAATTCAATCTTACGATTAAAACGAATATGATATTTTTGGAATTTTATTATTAATTTAAAACATTTTTTCCTAGAAATTAACTGTATATAAGGTGAGGAAATAATCCTCAATGATGATTATCATTGTGCGATAACATGATTAATTATTATGCACTACTTACATTCATGATTTATCTTATCACAGTTTTGAGTACATAATTTATATTTAATCACTCTTGGACGCACATTCAAGAGTTTGATTTTTTCGAATTATCAATAATAAGAAAAAAAAAGAATTCGATTATTACAAAAAAATATTTTTATTACTTAATACTAATTTGTTACAAAATAAATTTTATACGTTACATACGTATATACGTATTTACATATTTTTTAAGAATATCAACAGTAAAAAACGTTTGTACCAGTAGCAAACATTTTTTAATTTTATAATTTTCATAAATATTTTTCTATCAACAAACATTACTCCCACTTGTGCATTTACGAACACTATCGAGTTTTCAACAAATATTGATGTACATCATACAGTAAATAATACATCAAAACATTTATGCTTATACATTTATAAATTCGGCATATATGTCTTTTTCATTTTAGATATACAATTTTAGTTCTATTTTTCACGCTTTATGATTTCATATTTGTTACAGCAATAAATGATAGTACTTTGTTCTTCAAGCAGAAGAATTTAAACATTTAACAAATAAATGCAAAGGAATTGAAAAAATTCCGCGTTATGATACATTGTAAAAAGCCGCTTCCAAAAGATTGGCACTTCGCTTCCTCGAATATAATTTTGGACTTCCTTTTTTTAAATTAATTAATAATAATTTTTAAGTTTGTTTATATTCTTTTTACGTACGCAAATACATAATAAATCTACCTTTTCTAAAAATTTCAAGTCAATTAAAGCATTTTTAGATTAGTTTAGAAGAAATCAAAATTTTTTTTTTAAAAATACACAAAATAAAACTTAATACACAATACACAAAATAAAACTTAATATTTTTCGACCTATAAGAATCAAAAGCTCGATCAGACATTTTCCAAAAACACGTTTTTCGAACTCAAAATACCACGTTTTCACAAAGTTTAAACAAAACTCCAAATTTTACTAATATAAAGCTTCCTCTATAAGGAAACAATGCATCCCTAATTACTGTATGTCTTACTTGGTATTTTAGTTACGTTTAATTATTGTCCCACAAATGTTTTAATTACTCAAAAGTACAGCATCGATTTTAATTAGTTAAAGATCAATGTGTTTAAAAATTTATGGAATGTAAATTGTATAAGAAGTTATGAGTTTTTTGATCTCTTGAATTGTTTAAAAAAATGAAGCTTATACTTTTTAAAATAATACATCATTCAAATAAATCAATAGTTTAAAAAAATCTCACGTACAATTCATAAGTACATATGAAGTAAAATCACACATATCTGTAGCATTTATATATGTGTATTTTGTTCCCCGTTTTTATCAGCATCTTTAAATTGGTTATCAAAACTATAAGTCGCATTTGTTACTAAGTTGTCATTTATTTCAGTTCGATATTGCCTTCTTCTTTTAATCCGCCTGGCAATGAAGGGAAAAAATAAATCTGGATCTAATTCTCCTCTATTATTATTGCAGCTGCAATTAACTAAATAACTAATTGTTATTCCTAGAAAGAATGCAATGACAAATCCAATTGCACTGTACCACATATAAGAAATTCGGTATAAATAAAAATAAGAAGAATCGTCAATTCTAGAAGAGAAATAAAAATAATTAGTTTTAGAAATTGTATTAAACAGTCAATATTCAACAAATGCTTTGCAGTAAATACTTACTTAGGAACTGATGATTGCATGTTATTTAGAATAAAATTTGAAGTAGTATTTACTAGAGTTTTTATATCACAGCCTTCGATAGAAACAGGTAAAGTGGGTGCTGCTGGTCTAGGTTGACCAAAACCAATCCACAATGTAAATACAAATGAAACTAATGTACCAATGACAGCACCAATTTCATTGGCAGATTCTACTAGCATGCCTAAAGTAAACATTCCCAGTAATGGACCACCAACAACTCCAAAAATAGTTAAGCTTGCCTAATGTAAGTCACAATAAAATTTAATAATTTTCTAATGATGCTTCTTCAATAACAATTACAAAAATTCTTGTTTAAAGTATGTACCTGAAGTACACCTCCCAGTAACTGTGCAGCAAAAGCTAGAGCGATACATATAAGTCCAAAACTCAAAACCAAAAGTTTACTGAGAACTATCGATTTGGATTCTGAAAATTCACGTCCTGTACTCCATGCATAAATTGGTTTTATGTAGTCTTCTAATGTCACTGCCGCTAATGAGTTAAGACCAGCTGATATTGTACTTAAACCGGCACTAAATATACCTAAAAATAAAATGAATAGTTAAGTTAATTTCTGCGTTCATTGTAGTGTAAAGTTGAAAACCTGTTGTGAATTTTACTCTTACCAGCTATAAACAAGCCAGGAAGGCCAGGAGAGCTAGATAATGTTTCCATGACATAAAATGGCATTAACATATCAGGAGATGATATTTTATTATTAGCTTTTGGATCACAATCATAGTAGTGACTGTAAATGGCAAGTCCAGAGAAACAAGTAGTTATTGAAAGGCAAGTTAGAATTGGCCAATTTAACCATAAAGCTAATCGTGCAGACTTCAAATTTCTAAATAAAAAAATGTTCACTTTATTAACTTATCAAATTATTAAAAATGTTGCCTTTAAAACTACCATACTTGCCTCAAAGTCATCATGCGCTGCACTTGAACTTGGTTTACTCCAAAAAGTGACAAAAAAGTAAATAAGCCTCCGATTATTAAACCCCACCATGTGTGACGTACAGTCGGATCTACTGATATGCTATTTAATATAAAATAATTCAATAAAACAAGATCATTGTTTAATATTGTTGATATTCTTATGTATTTACTTACCTATCAAACTCAATTCTTCCACCCTTTTCTGCAATATGCCAAATTTCAGAAAAGCCACCAACTTTATTTGCAGCAGTGGCAATTACAACAAATAGGGATACGAACATGAGCATTCCTTGGAAGACATCAGTGATTAGTACAGCCTTAATCCCTCCTATAGTTGAATAAAATGCACATACTAGACCAATAGCAATAATACTCCAATTTCTCGATAACTGAGTTGTTGCTTCCAATGCCAATGCTGGAGCATACAAAACTACGCCTGAATATAAAAGAAGTTGGATCCAGTAGGCAAAGCTAGCACACAAACGTGCTCCATATCCGAATCGCTTTTCTAAGTACTGAAATTGCATGGTAATCAGTATATTAAACATTTTTTTATCGTTGATTATATCAAATCAATTGTTAACATACCTCGTAAGCACTTATTGCACCTAAATTAAAGAACACTGGCAAATATCCATAACAAATAAAAGGTGTGCCTATAAAGTAAGCTATGTTAATAACAACAAATTGAGTGCCGTAAGTGTAATTTTCTGCAGAGACTCCTAGTAATGTAATTGCAGACATAAAAGAGACCATAAGTGCTATGGCAATTGGTACTATTCCCATTGATTTGTTTGCAGAAAAGTATTCCTGAGAAAGAGTATTATTAGATTAACTTTTTATTCAACATTAATTATATTTTAAAATTAGAATTTAACAATACCTGAGTTGTTTTTTGTCGACCACCAGAAAATCTATAGTACAAGCCAATTCCAACACTTATGCACATTGTAGCTGATATGACTAAATAGTCGGGCCAGTCTAATGCTGGTGTTTCCATTTTGATTGTATACTGCAAAAAAATTTGTTTTTAGAAATTAAATAAGTATTTAATTACATAATTATTTAAATTATTTAAATTATTCAATATTAATAATACTTAAAAAAATTTACTTTTATTTAAGTTTTTAATTAAAAGAAGATTCAAGAACATTTATTACTCATTTTATGCTAGTGATTCAATGCTTTAGAAAATAATTGTTAAGTTGCAGAAATTTCTTGCTGACAACTTCAAATTAAAATTAAGTTGTTCCTTACTCAAGGAATGTACATTTCTTGTGTACTGAACAGTAAAATTTTAATTTAAAATTTAGATTCTTACATAATCATTTCTCAGATATAATTTCATAAAACTGTATTCTTGTACTATTAATCCTTGATATAAAGATTTTATAGATCTGATTTAATCTTGATAAGCCTGGTTTAAAATTTTTGCTCAGCATAAATGTAGAAATGCTTCATTAATTATCTAGAAAACATTTCCATTAGTTTAAATATAGAAAAGTTAACTAATGTGTTATTAAACAAGAAGTAAACAAATATTTAAATAATTCTAAAACTGCTCTTATATAGAAAGAAGATAAATTTGCAGTTGTTCATGCTTTTAAACTCAGTGTAAATAACACATTTAAATTTTAAATTTTCTTTTAATGAGTCTACTTAAAACAGTTATTACCCATTCTATTTATATGTAAAAATCCTTGCAATTCAATTTAAATGAGTTTTAAGTAATAAATTTAATTTAATAAACTAACACAATTGTTTTTATTCAATAACAACAAATCTTTTTGTCTATATACTATTTCAATACTAACTTTGTTATTCTCTTCTACTTATACACTCAATTTTTTAAAGTAGATTTGTTTGTTTAGACGCCAGAAAAAAGGTCGATTACGATTACAAAATAAAAGATGATTAAAGTAAAACTCGCTTAAAAAATGTTACTCCTATGGGACGTTCACTCGATCAATCACAATATAAATTTCCGCCCTTATTCGAAATGGCCTCGCTCCGAAAATCTAATAAAATAACTATAGACATTAATTCGGGCATTCCCTTATTTGCCACACAATTAATTGCACTCCAAGTACTGTTTTGTTGTTTTACTATAAGAGCAAATCCATAAAACTTTTAACTTTTGAAAACCGGGGACACCATTTTTGACGTATAAAATTATACACCGTAAAAAAGAATTTTCCGATCGATTCTAAAATTTGAGGAAATATTCTGCTTATATACAAAAGTAATTTAAACCCTGGCTGGAGGGTGTTCTATCTCAGCAACTTAATTAAATAGTAGAGTTCTGAATTGTTATATATTCCGGTTTCCAAAAGTTAAAAGTTTTGTGGATTTGCTCATATACCTATCGAGCTCTGATGTAACGACCATGAAAAATTTCCTGTCAATCGCGACAAAATCAATATACTGCGTTCATGCATTTCCATGTGTACCTCCGTATATATTCGTGCTAAATCGTAACACTCAACGACACTTCCTCTTTTGCTTGCATCTTACTTTTTTAAAAACGAGAAAAAAAACATACTCACTTAACTTAGCGGCGGCAGCAGCAGAAGAAGAAGGGGCCGGGAGTCCGAGTCTCGTTCTGTGCGTGGATCGGAGCGCGCCTGACGCGAGGCAGTCATACGCGCGAGCGTACACTTTTCGAAAAGACGTCAGTCGTGTCGCCTCCTCGGCGCGCCGACGGAGAGCCCCGCAGCCCTGGGTCCTTTCCGCTCCTTCTTCCCCTCGAGTTCGTCGATTCCCCACTCTGCCGAGTTTCGCCCACGCACACCACCTCATAACCTAGAAATTCGTACGTGTGGCTGCAGTTCGATGGCCCATGCGAGGTTACTGCAAGCCGTGCAACGCGCACGCGGGAAGAGACTCGCCGTGTATCACGTGTTGAGTGACGTCACGGCGCTGCCGACAGTGCCGACTATCAGTAAACACTATAAACATATATATACATTTAGTACATATACAATTCGACTCGAATTGATTCTCGAAGAACAATTTAAAAATTTGCAACGTCGCATGAAAATTTTTAAATTGTTCTTCGAGAATCAATTCGAGCCGAGTGTACATATATAAATTTAGTATAATAAATTTCATTTAGTATTAACTATTACTTGTAGTGAGTATCATATCGGTATATACCCATAGATTATCTTAATAATAACAAAAAATACTCAGAGCAGTGATTAGTAGTAGCAGTCGGCATACGCAAGACGCGCTTACATTAAGTTATAAATATACTCGATGTATTCTGAAGGTGTGTGATTTTCCGTAAAAGCGGGAATACACCGCTGGTGGTTGATTTACCGCGTACAATAGCTTATTATACACATGCACCTGTTGGAATACCGGTGATTGCGTTTGTTTCAGCTATTGTTCTTTTTTTTTTAACTGCAGCTACACCGAGAAAAAAATTTAGTTGGATCAACGATCGCGCTGTTAAATACTTCCAACAGAAAAATATTGTTATTT
>JAWWEP010039475.1:0-12629 GCA_035582995.1 Sycophila quercilanae | reverse complement strand
CTGAATCTTTCAGTTGCGCACTTTTCACTGAAAGTCAGTGCATATTGAGAATTTTCACTGAGTGGATTTTAGAGGGATCGTTCAAGAATCTACCGAGAATTTGAGTTCCCATTTGCAATATTGAATGATAAAAAAGGCTATGAAAACTAATTAACAAGACAATTAACGTGAGAACGTTTACTTCGGCGTTGATGAAGACGTTTTTTCTTTTCTTTTCCATCTCCGCTTGCAACTCAATTATGATGCTATACTTGGAAAAAAAGTACATCGAACGGAGTATTGTAAAGAGATCGATGTAGGTACTTTTTTTTTTTTTTTTTAAATAATTGGCAAGAAAAATTCCCGCACTTGGCATGTTTAAATTTTTTATAACACTAGTACGTAAAATTATTGTCAATTCACGCGTCAATTATTTTCCCATAATCTACACGATAATCTGACTTAACTGGAATTTTTTACGCAGGCTCATAATTACATCGCGATCAGCCGAAAATTTATACTTTAATCAATCCAATTCCTTCTTAACATGCTTTTCAATATCCTGCCATCATTTTTTTTAAAAGAGGATTTTTATCATCAACGAAGACATATAAGCACATTAAACTAAGTTTTACGAGTTTTCCAAGCGCGATACCTTCGTTAACAATCATCATAATCGAAAAAAAAAGTTACCCATCAAATATTTTCCCGCTTTCTACACTATAATCGGACACGATTGGAATTTTTCATGAGGGCTCCTAATTACATCGCGATCAGCACTACCGGAACGGCCGGATAATTTTCGACATCCCGTCGATGCTGCCTCCTCTCTCTGAGATAAGGGATCGTCAGCTTACGGCCTTCCTTACAACTGCGGCCGAACCTCTATTACGGGAATTAAGTCGTAAATTCGCCGACGCGCCGCCGGCGGAGGCTTTTGAAAATCGATGCCCCCGCACTCGCGCCGCGGCTCACGCAACAGGCCGCATCGATTTTACGCGCGGCTAATTAATCGCCGCTGCCAAGCTGCGCCCGAGCCCCTCATTAAAGCCGCCTGATTGGAGGCTCTCACGATCCTGATTATGCGCGCGGCCCGCGAGTACCTTCCTCAGTTTCGCGACTTGGCTGATGCACACGGAGAGAATGAGTAAGTAAAAATTGCCAACCGTGTAGTAAAAATTACTAACCTCATAGTAAAGATTGTCAACTTTCTAGTAAAGATTGCCAACTTTCTAGTAAAAATTGCCAACCTTCTAGTAAAAATTACAAAGCGGTTTGTAATTTTTACTCACTCTTTCTCTCCGTACAGGGATAGTGTATATAGTCAAGTGGAATATCGCCGAATATCGCCGCTGTGATTTATTCAAGGGGAGGAGGGGGGATGGCGCGCGACTGACTTGATCAGAGGGTAGCTGTTTAATATGCATGCCTGGCGCATTGGAGTTGGTTAAACTCGCAGGCCGGAAAAAGGAATAAGAAGAAGAAGAAGAAGAGCAGTGACTGGGTCCTTTGAACACTTTTTTTTTCAGGGGTAGTAATTTTGCGATAAGGGCTTGCGGCGTAATTTTTTTATTAATTGCACGGTTGGGTAGGTTCAGTGAATGGATGAGGAATTTCGCTGAAAGGAGGGACCCTGATGAGGGTAGACTGTAACGAAAGACTTGGCTGAGCGAGTAAAAAATTGATGTTAAAAACGCGATAATGATTTCTAAGTAAGTGACTTGCTTGCAGTTCTAAATGAGTAAATAAATAGTTGGTAAAATGGCGAAATGGAAATCATTAGAAATTAGAGATTTTCAGTGGAGCATTAATTAAAATATTATAATTAGAATGATGAGCGTAAGATTAATCAAGGTCGACTTTTCCAGGAAAGAGTCTATCGTTCCCTAAATTTATAAGTAAGTCTCTTAAGGAACTGAGTCATTAGACATTTCGACTAATCGACTATTCTAACGAAGAGTAAGACTAATCCATTGATTAGTTAATTAATTGTAACTACGATAATGAAACGGATAATGTAATCAAGTCAAAACAATTGAATCAAAATTAATGACGAATTAAGATTACAATGAAAAGCCTCATCTCGACATATTTAACGAATAAATTAATATAATCGTTGCAAAAATAGGACATGTATTTCTAATCAAACAACTTTTGATAAAATTAATGAGTATACAAATTGTTGACAAATTTAATGACGGGGAAAGTGTAATCGAAGACTTCTGCTGAGTATATAAGCACCTCTAAATTGAAAATACGTCCACTCGACAAATGACAGTTTTATAGAACCAACTGCATTGATTTCTCTTGAAACAGTGAACGTAAACAGAATCTTACAATTATATTATACATATTTCCAAATAATAGCAGCTACTTAAAAAAAAAGTGATAAATTTGCAAAAGCACTCAATTAAGGTTGAACATTCGTTAAAAGCCGCGCGAGTTTTAAAATGTAGCGTTTACGAATTGATCGATGATTGAAAAAAGGCGGTCTGTTTGCATTAAATATTTTTATCTACGGCTGTGAAAATAAAATTACCGCGTCGCTGGAAAAATGTCGTACGAGAGAAGTAACGATATAGCGAAATGAAAACATTGATGCGCGCGTACGCCATTGCCATAAAAAATGAAAATCTAAAAACGACAGTGCATATAACTGTTTTGCACTTTTTTTTTTAAGTATATGAATATTCAATTTTGTTGTTCAATGGCTTTATTAAATAAACAGTGAATTTTTCACAAGTCCGGTGAATAATTGCTCAATATTTATGTCCTCGATAATCTGTCAAAGGATAATAACTTTTCTTATCGAGATAAAAATATTTTATTAAAAAAAAAAAGAAAATCCAATCGTTCGTTTATATCTTGCTTTTTCGATTTCTTTTTTAAATGTTCCTATCAAACCTAAGTACTAATGTAATTAAGCATCTTCTCATGCAGCCACTGTGATAAAGACTCAGCTGCAAGTGATTGCAAATTATCGATTCCCTTAACTACGGCCTCGACAGATTCTTACGTAATTTCTTTACAATTATAATGTTTAAAGATCTACAAATTAAAGGGAACGACAAATTATGTTTAGTTTAACGATTATGAAGATTTATTAAACAAAATCCATCACATTATTTTAATGAAAATATCCATATATTCCGACATTCAATAGCGTAATATTAATTTTATTAATAATAATATTATACAAATGATTTGCTAATGCGACATTGATTAATCACACTGACTGAATATTTGCGCATCAAATGAAATCGCATATGCGTATATCCCACTGCTACTTGGGATCATCCGGCACTACGACGTAAAGTGTATACGATGAATTTACAATACGATTTAGGTCGACAAAAAAAATGTAATATTCAAATGGAGCTTGGGGGTATTGTAGGCAGTTACTCTATTTTTCTCAGTTTGTTATGGGAAAGTTATTGTGAGCCATTGAAATGAAAATTTTTCATCGCCTCCACGCGAGAATTGCAGGCCGCAACATTTGAGATTCATGAAAGCCGCGGATAAATGTGATTTCTTCAAGTAAGTTAGTTTTTAAACTTACGGCTTCGCTAGAAAATTCGAAAAAAGTTTTCAAACAAATGCTCTTTCATATCACTTGATAATTGCGTCACTTTATACTGTTGTGCTAGTAACAATGTTTTATTTTATTTATTTACGATAAAAAAGTTTATTATTACGGTGTGTCAATTTACTCGAGCGATCGAATACAATTTTTTTTTATTTAAATTAATTTTAAAAAGGAATAACGGTGTATTAGTTTTTCACCGCTTACAGAATGAAATTAAAATTCAGTAGATACACGCGGGTATGGTCAGACATGACATACTTTCGCAGTATGTACTTTTTCGTAATTCCTTTTAATTTTCCGTCGTAATGAGAATAACATTGTATAAGGGATATTCCTACTGTAAAAGTTTTCTTTTATATTTTATCTTTCAGGTCACAGTATTATTCTTTTTAAAAAAAAAAAACTGTATATGCAGCAAGAATTTTCAGAATTCATATTCTACAACATTTTTTAATTTATTACTTTCAAAATGTTAACTAACGTAACATTGCATACGCATCATACAGTCTGAAATGCTTATTTGAATACACAGCTGTAGGGTCAATCCTTGCCGTAGAATAAATGAATAAATCCAAAGTCCTGGATACAACCAGATTTGGAATTTACTTAGCACGTCCTGTCGCGTTTGACTTTACGACCCAGTATAACCTCTCGTATTCGTTGTCTCGACATTTCCGTGGGGAACACCGAAAAAAAGTTGACGCCATCCTACACTACGTGCTCGTCTCGTCCCCAAAACGCAGGCACAAAATTGGCGAGCTTTGAATTTGCCATTGTTTCGGCAGGGGAGCTGTTGTTACAGAAGAGCGATGCAACTATCAATAGTATAGTTTTTTTTTTCATGTTTTTTTATTGAAAGTTTTTAATTGGTATAAAAAAGCTTAGTACACGTTGATTCGTGCCGAATGGGACCGAAAAACCACAATAAAAAAATGACAACGTCACTCGAATAGCCGTTTACGCAAAATAAAAAAAAAAATAGAAAGAAAATTCAAAATGTTTGTGCTTAGGATATTTCGAGCGACTTCGTCATTTTCGAGAGCTGAATCTGTTATCAGTGGTTGTAAACTTTCCGATAATTTGAGATAATTGGAATCTCACTTATGTTCAGCGCTCGCCAAGCGTCAGTCTGGTGTTCAGTAGTTAAAGCGGCGATATGGTCAGCCCGAACTTTGCACCACTGAATATTGCTTTACGCAAAACTCGACGATCTTTTTGTTCCTCTATTAATTGCATTCATGCCTTTCATGAAATTAGAACGATATAAATATTATTATAAGCAATAAATAATAAAGAAGTAGATTATAAAATAAAAATAATTCTCCTGAAATTTAATTAAATTTTTAGTTAAAAACGCGTGCTACCGGTGAGTTTTTCGATGCTATTAGAATAATTTGCATTATATTTTATTACTACTAAAGCCTGTTTACTGCAAATAACTGTATTTTAGCTGCAAGCTTTCTTGTGTGCTTTGCGAACTTAGGGCTATTGCAGGACTTGTCCAGTAATTTTTGCATTCATCAGGCTGCCGATTTTACTACCCTAATTTTGAATTTGTCTCTGTCAAGGAAACTTATGTTATTAACGGCCCAAGTTTTGATTGACTTCGGTATTTATCAAAGTTTCGGCATCTTTGCAAATGGCAAGAAGCAGTTTCCAAAGCATCTCTTCGAAAATCAGTAAAACACGAAAATTCACTTGTTGACAGCCGATAAAGTGTTTCTATATATACCAGCCAATAAATTTTGATCCTTTATCAACGAAATAACGCCAACGAAATCACTTCAACGACGTAAAAAATAAAGGCAAAAGAAAAATAGATAGAACTAAATTCGCTCATCCTATCCGAAGCGAGTCTATAAAAGTTCCACGTTCAAGATTCCCGATCGATCAAGCGGCAAAGACACTTTTCCATTATTCCGTTTCATTGCCGAGCTTCCGGGTGTATTAGCGGCGCGTCCCCTTTAGCCGTTAGAATTTGAAATTTAAATTTAATAAAACAGCAATAGCCCATTTCGCGCCTCTTTCTCATTCAACGCGGCGAGAGAATCCCGTCCCTGACTCTATCCTCTGCTTCTCTCTTTCTCTCATACTCACCCGGAAATTAAAAAGTGACTGAATGGTCCGACGGAATTCTGGTGTACAGGCTAATCGAGGAGTCCCCATCCGTCAGCCCCCGCACTGGCGATTTGCAATATTAATTTTCGATAAAGGCCGCGGCGGAGCTTCAATTCAATTTGCGCCGCGGTCTCTTTTCAACTTGTTGCTCCTTTTTTTAAATCATCGTTACAAATAGCATTCGGAGCTAAAGGTTGCGTCACTTTTTTTAATAGTTATTACGAATGTAGGGTAGATATTTATTTATAGGAGTGACTTTAAATTCCATGACAAACTTTGACTTTTATTTAAGCAATCGTTTATAGAGCAGTAAATTTGTTTTTATTTCTTTAAGAAATGGAAGAATTGACTTTGAGATTATATTTCGAGAAAAGAAAAAATAATATTTTTTCTGATGTTTTCTAATTGTGATAAAAGTAAATATTAGTAATAGCGGTAATGAAGTTTTGTGACGACTATTAGCAAACGAGCAAACGAGGCTATAATGCAAATGAAATCTTTTACTGCAGATTGCATAAATAATACTGCGATAAATCGATAATCATTTGTTTATTGGGCACAGAGACCGATAGCCGGTATCTAAACGCTTCATAATTTCCAGAAAAAAAAGCTCGTTCGAGATATTAACGAGTAAAAAAGTTAAAAACACTCGGAGTGTAAGAGTTTATTGAAAAGTTTTTATGCGCGAATAACCTATTATCTAAACTTATTAAATCCATCTTGCAAAAAATAATTGAATTTCTGTGAAAGAAAAGATAAATTGCAGTGGCCAATTGAGAATCAATTAGTTACCAAAGTTCAACGTTACGATAAAAAGAAAATTCTTAATTTTTTGCTTATTATTTTTCAGTATTAAAGATTAAAAGCTGATTATTATGTCATCGAATTTCAATATCCTTTTTTTTCTTCATTTCATTCCTTTGTGAAAAACTGTTTGGTATAGAAAACCCATACAATGCGTACACTTTATTGGATCCATGTAAAGAAATCTCGCAATTTCAAGTGAATACGTTCTTGTTTGATCAGACTTGTTTTCAGATCCCTATTTACTTTGAAGGAAAAACGTCTTAAACTTTAGCGAATACTTTAAATGAAAGTAGAATTTTTTTTATAAAACTAAAAAGCTATCGGATCAAAAATAATTGCACAGATAACAATATTAAATTAAAAAGAAATTCCACAATAAATGAATTTAACTACAAGTAAATAACAATTCCGTATAGAGTACGTATATTTTTCATTCTGCTTTACTTTTTCGCCGTAAAATTGTAAGGCACAATAGAATAAAATAAAATAAACAAATATAAAATAATATTTTACTTTGGTAAGCAAATCTCACCCAAGATTATTGATTTTAAAATAAAATTAAAAAAAAAAATAGTTTGAAAGTGACGCGAGCAAACGTACTTATTTTTAAAATAAAAAAAAAAATTAAACTTTATTAAACTGCCGAAGCGTGCGATTTGAGCAAAGTGAAATGAGAAAACGACGCTTTAAGCTTTGTTGCCTATCGTGCTTGTGAAAAGCTCGGGAAGTAGGCTAACAGCGAACTCCGCGAAGCATCCATATAGATTTTCCGGCGAAGAACATCCGCTGGAAGCCTCCTTTCTTCCTGATCCCTACCGAAGGTTTTCCGATGGGGTCATATGCCCCCACGCTTGTTGCGAGGAAATAAAAAAAAAAAACGCCTCCGCGAATAAAACTCCCCGCTCGTATTACTCCTGATGAGATCTAAATAATAAGAAACTTCCGAGTAGCGGAGCCGAGAGAGAGAATTTATTGCGTCCCCTGCATGTGCAGTTGAAAGTTTATTTTCGCCGACAGGGGAGATTTAAAAGGCTTCTCCTGCCGGTGGAATGAATTTTTTCTCAATTACAGTCGCCTACAGTATATATATGTATATACAAAACTTACATCCTCGAAGTGTATACCCGAGTTTTACTGTTTTTTTCTTTTTTTTTTCTTTTAATCTTGTAACGAGCGCGCGAGATGGAAGACGCGACGAGAATAGCGAAGAAGATCGCGCGCAGTGACAGCAACAAAATTACAGTACAAAAGGCAAAAGCACAAAAGCCCAGGAAGTCATCAGTCAGCTGATATTACGAGAGAGAAGAAACCAATTACGGTGTATAAGTAACGGATATGACTGGAGAGAAAAAGAAGAATCAATTATCAAGTTTCTTCATGGGAAGTTCGCCGGGGCAAAAGGTTGACGGAATATGCCGCCTCCGCGGTACGAAACTTTTCCGCGCTGGCGACATTTGCAATGTTTTCCGACTTGAAGAAAAAGGGGATCGTCGCGAAGGAGCAAATTAAGGCTCGCGGTGGAGAAGACTCAGAGCTCCGGTATCCCGCCGAGACGCGCATTAGCAATAATTGTCTGGGACCCTTTATCGTAGCGTTTGATTGTGATTTTCGTTGTTTGTTTATATAAACCTCGATGCGCCCTGCTCGCGCTTCTCGAATTTTCCCGATGCTTTTGCGTCGCGTTGCATTAACGCCGACGTCGACGCGATAAACGTCGGCGTTAATACGTCACGATCGCGCGTCATCGGACAAGTGGAATATTAACAGTTCGAGCGATTTATTTATTGGGAAACTTTGGTCGGGCTGAGGTGGCATCTTTTGATAACGCGGGATTATTGCGCTGGAAGTTACCTAATTTTAGGAGATAGAAAAACTTTTAACAGAAAAAAAAAAAGAATTGTAATTGTTGGGAATAGACGTCGTAGTCAGCACGCGTCGATGATTAACCGATACCACGCAGTGGAAGGCCGAATTTCTTTTATGAGAAATTGTATAAAGAGCCTGCAAAAAGTGATGGAATAACGAATGACGGGCAGCAATTTTATACTCAAGTTTTATAGATTTTTTTTTTTTTTTTTTAGAAAATGTTAATACAGTGACGTGATGTGAAAAGTCGTTCACATATTGAATGAATGTACGACTTTACAATTCAACGTTTTTAGAATGTCATTATAAAAGATATGCGTCTTTTTAGAGTATGATGTCATTAAAAAAAGATATTCGTGCCTTTAATCGGCTTAAAATAGGCTGACATTGAAATGTAAATGTTGAGGTATTGTGTGGATTTAAAAATGAATTGAGGAGAAACATTTAGCGTGGGGTAGGTAATTCCATTGTAAGAAGATTTTATGATCTAAAGCGTAGGCGTTGTTGGATCAAATCTAATCACGCGAGCGTAAAAACAAAAAAGGAAAGCAGAACGCTGAGAATAAGCCCAGTAAGCTATCAGGGGTCTTGAGTAATACATAAACTTTTTTGGGTTACCCTCGGAAAGGAAAAAAATGAGCAGGGAAATTTACAGTAAATTATTTGAGATACGAGAAAATATCTACAATCTTGAGAAAAATTACATTACTAAACAATTGACTATAATTATGGTAATTAAATATAATAAACTTAAATCTATAGCACAGAGAGAAAAGATCTACTAAGAATTGCAAAAGTTAAATTTAATTTCCTCACAGACTGACGTTAGTGGAAAAAATTACAATTTTTTTTTTTTTTGTAAAATTTACGAGAGCTGCAGCTAAATTTATTATCTATTTGCAGTAAATTCAAAAAGAAATTATTGTAGCTTTCCAGCAATGTCGAATGTCTATGAGGACACTAAAATTGGCTATTCCAATTTTTAGTAGAGAATTTGTCTCCGTGTACTTAATTAATTACCGTGTACGTAATTATATATCAACTGTCATACTAAAATCTGAATTATGTATATCAACTTATTATATTACTACTTCTGTCGATAAAAGTCCATAAATAATTTCTCCAAAATCCATCCTTCAAAACTCGCAAGCAAATTTACTACGTTACTATAATTATACAGTAAACATTCGCGATATCAACCCTGTAAATCTGAAAATGTGAACATTCACTTAGAAAATGTGAATAGTGACATTTTCATATGTGAAAACTCGTCCACATATTGAATCAGTGGATGACATTTGATATAAAAAAATGTTACTATTCACATTTTTCTAATGAATTTCACATTTTCAGATTTAAAAAGAAATAAGCTTACCTGCAGATGAGCGTAAACGCGCATGGCGTAGGCAGGCAGATTCAAGCAGAAGAACACACTGGACACGACGAGGAGCATTTTGGTCACCCTGGCCTGGTGCACCGCCGACGGCGAGTCCTTGGTCGAGGCCCTCGCCTTCAGCGACGTCCTCACGCTGTCCACGTGCCACACCGCTCGTACGATCAGCGAGTTCAGGACGACGATGAGGGTGAAGGGCACGATGAAGGTCAGCGTGAAGTCGATCAGATTGACGACGTTGGCGAACTTCTCCCAGCCGTCGGCGACGGCGCACATCTCCTTCGTGGAGTTGTCGATGAGTCGAGGCCGCGAGTACGCCAGCACCGGGCTGCAGAGGGCCAGGCCCGCCACCGTCACGCTGCCTATCAGCAGCTTCGCCCGGTTCACTGTGCAGACCCATTGGCGGCGCAGCGGGTAGCACACCGCCACGAAGCGCTCGATCGTAAACGCCACGACGAACCTGCAAGTGGCAGGAACGGATCATTGCACCGAGTGCTTTTTAGCGTACACCTGAACACCGTTTTTCTTTTCTCGTGTTTTTTTTTCTTTTGTTTTTATGCGTTTCGTTGCGTTTCGTTTTTCTTTTCGCGCGAAGGGTATGTGTAAGCTTTGGCCGATAGCAGTGCTGCGAGATTATTTTAATCTTTTCAATGTGGGGTACTGAGATTGCAGAAAGTATACTCTGGTTTTCTTGCAAAACTCATTAAGTCGCGTGGAGAGAAATGTTTTTTTTTTCTTAAAATAAAAAGAGATGACGGGATGTGAAGCATTAATGTTTAATTGTGGCGTAAAACGATTAAACAGGTGGTGAGAAGATTTAAAACGATTTCTTATGAAATTATTATTATACAAATATTATATTTTTAGAAATTAATATTATAATTAGTGAATCTTTATAGGGTGTTGCATTTGGTCAAAAAAATTTATTGATGTGGTCGAAACACGTCTGTTTTTTTCTTTCTATTATTAATTTAAAAACGCCCCGTGCGATAATATAAATTAAAATTAATGTAATTGAAAAGAATTGCATATTTTAAGTGTATATAAACATGCAATAACGAGAAATTTAAAGTTAAAACCTTCATTAAAGTTACCTTTTTAAGGCACATTTGTATTTAGAAAGACGTTGGAAACGTCAGTCCCATGTGGCCGTCCCTTGTACACTTTTAGCAAAGGCGTTTTCTACGCGAACATCCCTATTTTGCATTATTCACCTTCATTTTTGAGAATAAACGATAATGCACTCGTCGGCTAAAAGCCTTTTTCCTGATATTCCGTTATTTTATAACAATTTTTTTTTTTAATTATTTGCAAAAATTTTAAATCACTTTAATTTAAAATTTTTATCTACCCACATTCAATAATATTTATTTGCAATGAATAATCTATTTATAATATAATCTATTTATATTCTATTTATAATAACAATATTTATTATAATAACTATGATTTGAGTTGAGATTTTTATCTGTTGGTTTTCTCGAATTTTGTTTCTGCTGGTAATAAATTAAAATAGAAAAAGGAAACAAACGTACCAAGGCTTTTAATTACATTATTTTTGGGCTGATTAATGGGAGGATGGAATACCAGATAAACTGCTGTTTCTAATGAGAACCTATAAATCGTCTAACAATGATGCAGAACATGAAATATGTTCTTGCTGAAGTATCAAATTTAGGTGCACCATTATATTTCTCTATTATGTCGAAATACTGAGAGCAACCCTTGAAGTTAGTTAAATAAGGTTCCGAAGTTCATTTCCAAACCACGTTAATATTTTTAATTTCACTCGAAAATAATACACCACTTAAAAAATAAAAAACAGTAACTTTCCTCAAACTTATGATTTTATATTTTTAATTAGTGTAATCTGATATTTATATTTTTAATTATTATAACCTTATTTTGATATTGTTAATTACGCGGAAATGTTGCATGAAAAATGTTGCATTAAAAATTAACACACTTTTTACTAAGCAAGTACAAACTTGAAAAATTAAAACAAAATAACTGTAATGGCTAGTAAATTTTAAAATTCTTCAATTAAATTTTACTACAGTTAAAACATTACATTTTATTTTTTATTTGTAGTAAAATTTCCTAGTAATTATACCATTTTCTTTTTATTTTTCGAGTTTTCCCTTGCTTTAGATAAAGACTATAGTAAATTTTAATGTAACATTTTTCTGCGTGTAATATAATCTTTTTGTAAGTAGATTTCACAATAATACTACAGTTTGTCCTCTTTGATTAAGAATTTACAAAAAAAGAAGAAAAAAAAACCTCGTATGATCCACATCTCAATTATTTACAACAAAAGCGCGTCACACGTGCACATCGCAATGTCCATTCGAAAATGATTTTCCCCAGAAAGCTTATATCACATTTTAAAATAATCTACAGACATTCAAAAATTAACGACAGCTTTAATTCCAACCGCATCATGCCCCGAAACTTACAATGGACACTCGCCTATAATTCTGCACTGAGATTTTATTTTAATTTTTTATTTTCACTTTCATTCTCTCTCCATTAATTATACACGCCGATGAGCGACCCGCGCACTCTCGACACTCGACGAAAAAAAAAAACAACGAATTCACCCAGACACAAGGAGAAAAAGGCCAACTTCTCTTCCCTTTGCGATCGACGTCGCCGATGCGCTGCCTCCTCCAGTGACTCCGCAGTAAATTGTAGCCGAGCTTTAGAAACTTTATGGAAACCCCGGGTGCAATGGGTCCGAGCTCCTTATCGCGTTTACCGACCGCAAAGTGAAGGGTCGCGAGTTGTTGCTGCGACACCGAATTGGGAAGAACAAAAAAAAAATCAAATTTCATGAACTGTGTCAGTTAGAATATCAAAAAATAATCGACACGTATT
>JAWWEP010039454.1:0-12630 GCA_035582995.1 Sycophila quercilanae | reverse complement strand
TTTCACTAGGAATATGTGACTATTCACTTAAGTTTAGTGAAATCGGAGAATTTTCACTAATTCAGATTTAGAGAGTTGGTTCTTGAAATTTGCTCGATGCTTGCTTTTGTTAATCTTCAAAAATAAAAAGAATTAGCGCTCGTGGATTTTGTAGACAAAATTTTATTGTTTAAATCTGAGAAAAGGGGTGAGGCGCCTGAACCACTAGAGATCACGGAATTCATTTTTGATCGCCAAGTGAACAACCCTCGGTAATAAGGGTTGGTGGACTTAGTTTTTAAACTAAATATTTATGTATAGATTGTACAAATATATAGCCATTGAAATAATGGAACACCTGGACGATCAGGTGGGTAAAGTAAATTTACCACTACTTTACTGGGGGTCCACATTAGTATAACCGTGAACGAAATGCTTTATTTCCGATAAAGAGATTTTATCCGCTTCTTTGAAAGAGGTAATTTTTCTTCGGCTTCGGAATACTGGCCAATTTTTAAAGTTTTCAACTGAGAAATGCGTGTACTCCACTCCATTTCACTAATCATGCAGGTACCTATTATTAATCGCTCGAATTTTTAATAATCTTGTTGTATTATACATGTGATTAATAGTTTTAGTATATTTTTGACAATGAAGATTATCTCTTATTATTTTACTTTTTTCTTATACACACACATATTTTATAGCGCATTAATTGCATAAATTTTATACATTTTCGCTACAAATATTTTCCAGAATATTTTCAGTAATTCATATAATTAAGAGGAGAATGTGCTATAAATTATTTATACGCACTTAATATTATTATTAATATTGTGGAAATATTACAACTACTCGAAGCACGCGAGAATGACACATGACAGTTCCCACACGAGGCAGAATTTCTGCGCCTCGAAGCGAGCACTTCGAATCAAGCCAGCATCTCCCCTACTGCACGCTAAATTTATGATTCATCTCGTTTCAGAATTCCGAATAATCTGCAAAAACGCTATTTCCCCGCCGATACAATTCTCTCTTATATATATATAAAAAAAAAATAATTAAATTTGTCGTAGTTAAACCTTCATCCAACCATCCCTGCAATTAAACAACGTTCTTCTCAACTTCTATTTATTATTTTTTTCAAGTATATTTTAATGCACTATTAATGTCTTAACGCGTACTGATATCATTGAACAAATTATATTAGTTTCTTGTAAAATTTACAGTAAATCTAATAAATTTTGCTATATATCACTTTAAAAAAAATGTTAAAGAATTTGAAAAAAAAATTGCTATATAAAATAAAATAATAATCATATAATAATTAATATTAATATAAATGACTATTTAAACCATCGCGATTATTCAAGTACTAAAGCCATACATTATTTGCTCGAGGAAAAAAATAAAACTGCCACCATATAACTTGAAGAAAATTACTATAAAAAATTACTTAACTCTATCTTACAATTTTTCCTATAAATTTAATCTACAAGAACGTTAAGATTAGTCACTCATCTTTTCTTTCCGTATAAAAAATCAGTACCGCGCAGAGCACCTCCCCCGCCATTACACTCCGGCGTAGCACCCTCAAACCCAATAAAACTAAAATAATTTCACCCGAAGTAAAGCACCTCCAGGCTGCATATATGCAGGTCGCATCGCGAGCCCCGCAAACGACGGCCAAGTCGCTGGCAGCAGTTTAACGAGCGTCACATCGGCTCTCCGCGAGTGCAAAGGTGAACGAATCGAGGGATGCTCGCCCCCGCGGCGCGCATTCGCCACGCCAGTGACGCGCTCCCGTGGCTTTTCCACCCCACGAGGCCGCGCGGCGGAGAGGGTTGACTCATCCCCGCGCCACCCCTGCGACTACCCATTCCGGTTTGACGAAGGACCGCGCCGCCGCTGCTCCGTACGCGTCTCTGGATGCATCTCGTTATACATATATACGTGTGCTCCGGATGACTCGTCGCTCGCCGGCGTTTGACTCTGCGAGAGCTCGCAGGACTGATGAAAATGTATAGGACGCGGCGCGTCGACGCTCGGAGATTATCAGTGATTTAACGGGTGCTTGGATGCTGAGATAAGCGCTCGGCTCGACTGGGAGGGCGTAATTTTTTAGATTTATGGGGTATCGATGGGTGGCGGGGTTCGTTAGGTGAGTTTTGGGATTGCTGGGAATGGACTGGAGTACTTTTAACGAGGACGTGTATATTGTATATGTCGGGTGAAAAAAATGTTGTATGTAAAGCGAAAGATAGATGGATGAATTAATGTGCAGTCTATAATCTCAAAATTGTTCGGAGTATATTATATCTATAGACGTTGAGAAAAATAAAACATTTTCCTTAAATCAATATTAATAAGTATGCACACATCGACTTAATCCACTCCGCATACTTTTCTGTAATTTAATACTATATTATAAGCCTATTTGTAGCGAACGAGCGGCTTCGCCGCGTCGTTCACTACATTAAGACACTATAATAGTTGTAATATTATATATATGTATACATATGTTTGTATGCGTAGCGGGCGCTAAAAGGTTAAAGTATTTTAACGCCCGCTAATTCATAAACAAGCGTTTTAGGCTCACTTTTTGCGTCGTAAAAACGCGAAAATTGTGCGTGTGTTACAAAAAAAATTTTAATGCTGTGTAAATCTAGTACAGTATTTTTACTCTAATTTAAAATACTTAAAGCAAGTCCTTCATAAAGTTACTTAGTTCTAATTTTCTAAAATTTTTTTTTGTAATAATTTGTTGGGCATATTTTTTAAATAAATCGGAAAATGTAGCTGAATATTTAATCTCAAAATTGTTCGTAATATCTATAATATTTAATGTTGATAAAACAATTTAACACTTTACAACTTTGTACTTTTATACAAGACTTTTTCTTTAAACGAACTGACGTGTATGTTTTTCCGGAAAAGTGAACAATTCAATTCGGATTTCATTCGAAAATTTTATTTCCAGAGACCATTGGCAAAAATCCAAAGGCAAAAAAATATGAAAGTAAATCTCGCGTTCAAGCTCTTCGTCTCGCTGAAAGGATGGTTATCGCGATGTACATTCACAGAGCATTCAATGCGGACCGACTTCCCAAGCGTACCTGAAAATATATTTAAATAAAAACCATTCACAAGTTTCCAAAATTATGACTTGCTAAAAAAAAAAAGAAATAGCAAACACTAGAAGTATTCCTTATGTAGCGCATAATACCAGCATCCGCAACAAAAACGAAAAAAATAAAATAAAATAAAATAAACCATCACCCAAGAATCTCACCACCTCCAGTGGATATAATATAATCCAGTCGATTCGCAGGGTGAATCAGCTCAATCTCAATTTTGCATCCACTCCGGGAGCTATAAAACGGCGCGTAGAGACCAGCGCACCTCTCCCCCTCCCCTCGCCGACACTCCACTTCGTCGTGGCGCGAGGCAGAACCACCCCCTCGCAGCCTCGCATTTGTATACGCGCGACCGCGGGCATTAGGCTTCCTCTGCCCTCCTTCCGGGGCTCGCGCCATCCATATTCAGCGCGGCTCCGCTGATTTAAAGGGGTCGTCGCGGCGAGCGAGCCGATCGGGGGTGTAGTCCGCTCGAAGATAAAGAGATGGATGTAGGACGAGAGAAAGTTGAAAGGCGAAGATTGAAGCAGAAGAATAGTTCGTTTCGCGGGGGGAGGGACGTAGCGTAGGCGAGCGACGGGGTAGGGGTTACTCTCTCTCTCTCTCTCTCTCTCTCTCTCTCTTTTACCCTCTTGGATGTATATAGGGAGCGATGACTGTTACGCTGTGCTTCGGATTTATATATCGAGGTATTATGAAGGAGCCTTCGAGCTACGGGGAAAAACAACTGTAATGAATTATCTCGGGGATGAATGATGTTTCGTGGGATATGTATATGGGATAAATATTCATCGGGTGACTTTTCGATTGCCGCGCGGAAAATCGGGGTTTGTATATACTGCGGGTCTATTTGCAGCCTTCGGGGTAAAGCCTTCGCTGGCGTAATTAATTCGATAAGTGCAGCGGCGCGCGACGCTCGGAATAAGAGGAAAAGTAAAGAGTAATAAAATAAATTGTACTGGCGGATAAGTCGATGGATACGGGCCGCTGTTTGGGCTTTACTGGAAGTAGGTAAGTGAAAGTCATCACGTCCGAGGTGGTTTTTACGATGTTGGTCCAGTCCGGGGAATCTCCGAAACTTCAATCGTTATAAGTGAATTTTTTTTCATGCTCTCTGAATAAATATAGATTTTGAGATTTATGTGATTACTCATGTTACATAGATGATTTAAGGCTTTCGTCATTTTTCGTAATACTCACTGTATGAGATTTTTTTTTTGGTTTTTTTTGGTTAGATCGACACGACGAATTAAAACTAATAAAAATAACACGTGTTTAATTAAAAATTCGAAACATTCAATGAAGAATATACACCGTCTAGCTAAAGGAATACTAAATTTAATGAAACTGTCCACTAGTATTAATTCTTAATATTCTTACTATTTCAAAACTTCGAAAGCGACGAGAAAATGTCATAGTGCTACAATTTTCAATTAAATTCACCGTACGAAGTAAACATACTGATAAAATTTGAAGATTTTCGAAAAGTCACTGTTTACCTTCGTTCAATCACTGAGGAGTGCGTCACTCAAAAAGGCGAAAAAGTTAAAATATGCCGTCCGGCACGTGCCGCAATCTAATCTTAATCGCCATGTCGGTCACGTCCCGCTGCCAAGAAAAGCAAGAGGAAAACAATGAATTCGATAGGAGTTCGAGGCTCAAATGAGTCCTTTCAAACTCCTAACGAACAGCGATAAGGGGTCCGTGCACGATCCGCGCGCCTCGAAAGAAGCACCCAATGGCTATCTACTCGTATATATAAGAAAAGAAGAAGCCCCGCGCTGATTAGAATAACTCACGAGATTAGTCCGTCGGTCCTGCTGTCGCGAGGCGTCGCTCCCGGGGCTTACGTCGCCCCCGCACAAAAGAAAGTCACCCCCGCGCGGTTATTCGCCCCCTCACCTTGAAAAACGCATTGAAAATCGTTTAATTGCGAGCCGCCGGGGGGTGGCTTGGCGGCGCACAAAGCGCAAAGGAGATAAAGAAGAGAAGAGGCGAGTGGAGCGTTAGGTACCGGGCGCGAAGGGTTTTGGCGCGTATATACACAGAGCCGCGGCCGCATGGACGGCTCCATTCAGCTTATTGCATTACTGGCTTAACGACGCGCCTGCAACCCCCGCGCCTCTATCGTGGGGACGACGCCGCGCTTCTGCACACGTGTACGGATCACCGTGCGTGTCGCATTTTCCGCTGCACACCTTTTTTTATATATATATTATATATATATACACATGTATATCTATATATATTTGCGTATATACAACTATATGTACGTGGAAGGTGGGTCCCTTTAAATCGCACGGCGGCTGCGAGCGTTACGGGTGTGCGTAACGTACTATATATACGTAGGTGGAGGGTATATGTTTTGGGGGTCGAGGTGCGGGGTGAACCGTTGGTCGCACGCGGCACTTTTCGACGGGCGTGCAATTTCACACGTGATGAATGGCCGGCTCGATGATTTATTTTTCGCGCCCCGGTGCCGACCGTCCCTCGCGTATAGGTACACTGTATTTACATTTCGTGAGTTGGCTTTGTTGGCGCGCGACTCGGATTTTTACTTGTTTACTGATGACTTATTTGATGATTAGGCTCTTGGCGGTATAGTTTATCTGGCGTAGACTGGGATTTCGGAAACGATGCACTTTTAGGTGATTCACCGTTCTTTCGCGGGGAAATTGTATTTGTAGAAGATTTTCGTTTCGCTGCGGTTAATAATTGTTAATCGAGATGTTTTTGGATAATTATAGTGGTATAGCGCCTCTATACACTTTGATTTTGGGTTTTAACCCCCAACATTTTTTAAAAGAATTATATACGTGTAGGCGGATATGATATTTTCATATATGCGTGAAAGATATAGCGACAGGAATATTTATAAACTAGTTTCATTGTACTGAAGATTCAATAAATTATTATTGAAATGTTTAATTTTAATTTTTTTTTTAAACTGTTTTTCTCGTGAAATTATTCTAAGGTTGCGGTTTTCATGAAAAGAAAGATATTTATAAAATAACTGTTAGGTATAATAATTAAGTCATTTTAGCATTAATAAAAAATTTTAAATGTTTTATTATACCTTCTCTCAATCTTTATGAATTTTTAATTAGGAAAAGACAAAAAAACATCACAGACAATGTTAAAACATCGTAGGCATATTTAGATCCTTCTAATTTCGAATTTTTAATTTTACATTAAACAATTTTACTCTTACTACTTGCTTTTAGGATTAGGATTAGGATTTTAACTTTAATTTAGCTTGAAGATTAATTAATGATTTAATGAATTGCTCAGAAGTTTTGAATCTGCTTGAATCAATTTCAAGAAATCATTTAAACAGCAACGTTTCAACGTTATATTTTTGCAAACAAGAAAAGCGGTGCGCGCAACAGCAGCAAAAATAAACGTTTATCTCGGCGTTGCAAAATTGATGCACGCTTATAAACATTGCAATTTATCCGATTGTTGTAACGGGCGTTATAACAGCAGCGAGCGTTGAGCCGGGAGTTCATTACTGGAGCCTTGCCCCCGGCGTTCACGCACATCGATCACTATTACGGCGCATGTAAATATAAACCGCACTTGCGCGCGTATTGTCGGCCTCGTGCTCTCTCGACTCGTGCACGGCTCGCCGAGAGCGCGCCACGCACACCGAGATCGGCGCGAGTATATTGTGAAGGAGCGCTTATTATTGTGAAAAGCCGCGTTCATCGCGAGCCTTTAATCAGCGTCCCTCCTGCGGGGCGCCATTGTGGCTCGAATTAAAGGATTACCGATTATGAAACGCTTATTGAACGATCTTTGACACTGGGCTGGATGTAGCCTCTATGGAGCTATCCGCTACAGCGACCAGATATATTACGGGATGAAGATCGGACTGTTTGCTATTATATCAGCGTATTCTATGGCTTTTCAATTTTAGGTTTCGTGGCTTCATTGAATTTTTTTTTTATTTGGATAATACTTGAAATTTTTTTTTGTAAAATTCGTTGGTGTACAACATTGAGGATGATACTTTTTATTTCGTAAAGTGTTATAAGGTTGCTGAGTTAAATAAAATAATAATAATAAAGAAATTTATTAAATAAATATATCAGTTATAGTCAGTGTCATTGTAAAATTTATAAAGATTTTACCTTGTCTTAATTTATTTACGTCTAATTGATAAAACAAGAAAAGAGAATAAAATAAATAGACACTTTTCAATAACCTAAGTAATATTACATTATTTTTATATTATTATCGTTTGTTGTTACTTGAAGTATGAATCATTCGATTTTTAAGTACTGACTAATATTTGTGAGCTAATTTTAAACAAATACTAATTCAACTTAAAATTAAAAAAAAAATCACTGATTTATTGATTTTACCATTTAGTCACCTTACCTCGCTACATTTGCCAAGGCATTACTGTTTCTAATTTTTTGTTTAACGAGAAACTGGAGAGTGGTGACGCGGGATCAGAAATGAGGAAGATTTAATATTCGACAAAAAAAAAGATAGAAAAAAACGACATGGCGAAAAGAAATAAGATCGCGGTAGGAGCTGTCGAATAACGAAATAAACAGATCCCTAAGCTACTCGTATTTCAGGATAGAACACACACGATCTCCCTGAAAAGTCGCTGCTATTCTCTACGTCAGCGAAGGGCCATGTGCTCCGACCGCTACAACTCACCCTCATGCTTCATTTAGGTACTATATACTTTTAACTGTACCTTACCCGCTTCTCTGCAATAAACCACGCTCCTGCTCTGTTTGGCCAGGCTGGCGGTTTAGTTATTTTTTCTTCTTTTGAAAATATATATTAAAAAGTATCTCTCTGCGCTTTAAAGCATGGATTTTTAATAATCTCGTTCGATTACATATACACACCGAGAGAAAAATTTGTTAATTTTAAGTAAATATTTACTTCAATAGTCGTACTTGTTAAATATTTCTTTGAATCAAGTAATTATTTTTTTGAAACTACTAAATTTATTCAGAAATAAATAAATTCATTTAGTTTTAAAGAATTATTTAGTTGATTCAAAGAAATATTTAACAAGTACTATTTGAAGTAAACATTTACTTAAAATTACCAAATATTTTTTCAGTGCATTAATTGTACTATTTTTGATAGAAAGAAGTTTATTTCGCGTTGAATTAATGAGACTCAAAGGTGCAACAGATTTAATTATAGTTCTATCGTTTTTTATTCATTTGAATTTCGCGGGATTTTCGAAAGCTCTTTTCATTTCAAAACTTAGTAGAGAAAAAAGATAAAATGCACTTCTTTTACTTTAAATTCAAATGTATACACTAATCGAGGTAACTTTTCAACTATATAAATTCGCATTAAATTTCTAAATTACTTAGCGTCTTATTAATAGACCGAGAAGCTGAAGCTTGCAATAAAATGCGAATAAATAAATCCAGGCAGTAGCGAAGTACTGCAGCATCGTGCGAATAGGACGAAAAAAAAAAAGAAATACGCGAGAAAGGGATGCAGAGAGTGAGGCTCGACTGGTGAAAAGTTTCTCATCGGAGTTACCGGGGGTAAAAAGCGGCCATGTGCGGCCGCCTTCGGCTGCAGCGACTCACCTAACCCTCGGCCCTTTCACGGCTCTCGAGCTTAGGTACACGCCGTGCGCGTGGCCTCGCCTCCCTCGGGGGCCGCAGGCTGCCGTCCGTCTCTTCTCCTCTCTCTTTCTCTCTCCAGACGCGCCTCGAGTTCGCCGATCGATAAATCAGAATGAGCCCTTTCAACCGCGCGCCCGCTCTCCTCGTCCTTTTATCAAATCTCTCGCCCCCTCCTCCCCCTCGGGCCTGTATACCTCTCCACCCCGGGCGGCGTGTACGCTACTGTACCTAGCGGTGACGCTGAATGCATTAGCGCGACTCTCTGCCTGCTGCTTGGTTAAAAATAAATTTTATAATTTTTTATTTATTAATTTGAACGATTAAACGAGCTTGTTGGTCCTTTAATGCAAAATAGTTTATCTTACGAGAATGCAAGAAAAATGAAGTATATAAATTTTATAAATAAAAGTATAAAACTAAACACAATAAGTTCAATTACTGTCTTACGTTACGATTTTACTTCATTTAAAACGAAGTTGCTAGTAGTACAAGAAAGTGAAAAGGTGCGATGAGTTTTACTACTTTTTAAATCGATTAAATTATTAACAATTTTTTTTATCCTTAAAACGAACGCTAAAAGTATGCCACTTTCATCTCTCATCAAACTAAAAGAAGTTTGAATAGTTGCACGTCAGAACAAACGAGCGCTGAATGCATTAGCGCGACTCTCTGCCTGCTGCTTGGTTAAAAATAAATTTTCTAATTTTTTGTTTATTAATTTGAACGATTAGACGAGCTTCTTGGTCCTTTAATGCAAAATAGTTTATCTTAAGAGAATGTAAGAAAAATTAAGTATATAAATTTTGTAACTAAAAGTATAAAACTAAACGTAATTATAGAATGTAGCTGCGAAGGAGCACAAAGAGCTTTTAAATAAACCGATCTGATCTGCATGTTCTTTTTTTCTTTTGTTAAAACTTATGAAAATGAAAAAATTAGTACAGAAAATACTAATGTAGTTACTAATCTAATTACTGTAAGATAAATATGTAACTAATTACTACCTGTATTAATTTTTTTTATATTACTTTACAAATCCGTCTTCCTTTCTCATAGTAAAGGTAAATTCGTAAGCTAAAATTAATATATTTTATGCCTTGTACTTATTACCAGAAAATTAATTCTTCCTTTTAGTGTGTGTTTTTTGGAAAAGTGTCTTTTTTGTACATTAAGGGTAAGAAATGCATTCCTTTTTATACGCAGTACTCATGCGGTGTGGTAACGATCCAAAAGGTTCACTTAGGTCCCTCTTGCGTACCTCATTTTTTGCAATGATTTTCATCCAAAATTGTTTTGCTTTTTTTTTCTTTTTTGTCCAGTGCTCTAAAGAAGGTTATTTGTGCCCTTTAACGTTAAAAAATTCCACGCTGAAAAAAGAAATATAAAAAAAAACATAACACAAAGGTATAGATCAACTCACGACGATATTTCCCGCGCGTTAAATTAACAAACAGCCATTGTATTATTCCATCCCGACAAAACAAAATATGTTAATTTTTTTCGTTATTAGTGCACGAGATTATACCACCCACCCGTTGTCCAGGTTTTTTGTACGGTGTGCAGCCTCCCCCTCGCAAATGGCTTTACGGTCCGGCGAAATGGCCCTCGAGTTAATCCGTTTTCTCGCGTCGGCGATGTTTAAACAATCGTTTCGCCGGACAGGCTGCTGCATCCGTGATTTATTGTGCCGCTCGAATTGGAGGACGGATATTGTTTCGGAGCGCGGGCCTACGCCGCGGTATATTGCGCTCCGCTCGCTTCTGCGCTGCGGAGCTTCTTTTCGCCAGGGACGATTATTGCGAGAGGCGCAATTAAAACTCCGGTGTGGGACGCTGCGTGCGCCCGGCAGTGAGTCATCCGAGTGACGCTATTTTATCATCGGCTGGAAATTAACGGGTCGGATGTAACGTGGCCGGGAGAGTGGATGAGATAAAAATTTATCGGGGAGGTAAGATTTTTGAAATTTTACACTGATATATGAAGGAAGATAACTTGATTGTGAATTTTTTATCGAAATTAATGTAAACATTTGTAGAGTTTTTGAGGACTTTTGTAGGATTTAGTAAGAAATATATAGAAGATTTTTTTGTAACAATTTAAAAGAAATTCTGCGTTGATGAAAAATTTAATTAACATTTTATTAAACGTTGCACTGTAAAATATATGAAAAAATTAAAGTAAAGCAGAATGTAAATGACACATTTTCGATAAATAAATAAAGAAATTAAATACTTTTTATTTGAAAAGTTATAATTATAATTATACGTTGTAGTTTTATACAGCCAAATTTTCGTTCATTTATATAAAATGACTCTTAGATTTATTATTAACAATAATAAATTACATATCATCCTTGTTACCATAAATACACGTGCGATTTAGTCATATAACGTTTCAAAAATTAAACTGCCTATAAAATACTACTGATGAGAAATTCATTAAATCAAACTGCGAACAGTTGGCTTCATTGTCCCAATTTCCTTTGGGAAATTTCATTGGAAGCTTTATTATTTAAATCCAGGATCCTTAGACAAGACTCTCCAGTTACACCAATCATCCACCGATCCAACAAAGAGTAATCGAATAAACCGCCACTATTAAAACTACAAAAATACAAAAATAACTTTTTTATTATTCTCTTGCAAAATTACAAGACCTCAAAAAAATGTTTGTACTCAAAAAACACCTTCCATAACATTGGACAAACCATGCAATTCCTGGTTGTACCTCCAAATGACTTCCTCAGATTAGGAGGACGGATAGACTTTTCCAGTAAAAATTACGGGTACGACACCCGTAAATGTATGGGACAGTTTGTTCGTTAAAAATTGCTGTCAGTTCAGTAAATTCTTCCACACAGGCAAACTGTACGTCCCACGTTAACGGGTGTCGTACCCGTAATTTTTACTGGAAAAGTCTATCCGCGTATAAACAGCTGATCTTTATAAGTACTCCGAAAAAAAATGTTATACTCAACAAACACCTTCCACAATATTGGACAAAACGCGCAACTCCTCGTTGTACCTCCAAACGACTTCCTCAGATCAGGAGGAGAGTATAAACAGCTGATCTTTGTAAGTACTCCAAAAAAAAATGTTATACTCAAAAAACACCTTCTATAAAATTGACCAAAGCACGCAACTTCTCGACGCACCTCCAAACGACTTCCTCGGATCAGGAGGAGAGTGTACAGGGTCCTCGGCAAACAAAAGCGAGGCAATATTAGCGCACGGGGGGAGAGAATCGGGTGCTCTCCCCTCGCGGCGATATAGCCGTCATTAGGCGCTGCTCGCGCGGCTCGTCTCTCATTGGAGACCGCGCGCGCCAGCTCGTAAGTCACGGCGATGTATTACCTTCATGCGTCAAAACCGCGCCAGGGTGAGCGGTCCGGCCGTAACCGCGTCAACTCCTCGTTATCTCGGCCCCGGTCGACGGAATCGCTACCGTCTCAAAGGGTCTCTCTCTCTCTCTCTCTCTCTCTCTCACGCTGCTCTTGACGGGAGCCTCTTGAACGACCATCAGTTACGGATTGTTCACACTGGCGCGCTGCACTTTGCCGTTTGCTCTCTGCTTTGCATTGCATCGTTCGCTCTTTTTAAGACGAAATAACGTGGATTAGATATGCGATATTATTTTATAGAAACATTGCGATTTGATTATGTTATTGAATTATTAATTGTATAAGACTTTATTGTATTATTTATTATAGAATGTATTTCAGGTGTTATTGAAATAGTGATCTGAAAGTTAGTCAATATAAATAAATGATTTATTATATAAATCGATTGCAAAAAAGCGACTTTCGTGCTGTTTATTTTATCATTTAACCATTTTTTGATAATAACAATCATCATCTATTTAAAAGACGATTACAGGACATTGTGAAGCCGATAGAA
>JAWWEP010039433.1:910-12639 GCA_035582995.1 Sycophila quercilanae | reverse complement strand
CCTAAATTCTCAATTTTCAACTATTCAGTAAAATGGTAGCAAAATGTGGAAAATTGAGAATTTAAGGAATTCTGGTTGCAGAGTTTAATGTTTTTTTAATTTACATTAAAAATAAGCTGGGAAATTGAAGGGTTGTGGGTTTTAAAGTATACCCTACGTAAGTTTGAATAATTATATATAAACCGTACCTTTCCAAATAGGTAAGTATATATAATATAACATTTTTTCCTAAAGGTTCTCGTAATATTTTGAATTTATATATATATATATATATATATAGACGAGGTGGCCGAGTGGTTAAGGCGTTGGACTGCTAATCCAATGTGCTCTGCACGCGTGGGTTCGAATCCCATCTTCGTCGAAATTTTGATGCTTTTGGCGAAAATTTTAGTACATTTATGTATGTGACATTACCTGTCAATTTAGTCAATTCTTTTTGCATACTAATAATTTTTATTATTTTTGCATTGCTTCATCCCTATATAGAGGAAGTTTTGCATCACTGGTAGAAGAAAGTTTTAAGATAGAAGATATCGTCGGGTCATTCGAACAAAGGGACACCTCGTTTTCACATTAAAAAAAGAGACAACTAAATTTTGAAAAAGGAAAAGGTGACACGTCGTTTTGAGCTTGAAGAAGGAGACAGATGGATTTTGACGTGGAAAAAGGTGACACGTCGTTTTAACTTTCAAAAAAGTGACGCGTCATTTTAACGTTCAAAAAAGTGACACGTCGTAGATAAATTTTTTCTGATTAATTTTAATTAAGTAGGGTTTTTATAATAATTTAAATATCAAATTATGCAAAGCGAATATGGCTAAACATTATACATTTACAATCTGTAAAAAAAAATATTGTCTATTGCAGCAGTTTATTCACTTTACTTGAACTATTTAAGCGGTTTAAAATTTATCTACGACGTGTCACCTTTTTCCACGTCAAAACCCAGCTGTCTCCTTCAAGTTCAAAACGACGTGTCACCTTTTCCTTTATTACAATTTAGTTGTCTCTTTTTTCAATGTGAAAACGAGGTGTCCCTTTGTTCGAATGACCCGACGACATACCGTAAATAGGATATTTAAATGTTATATTAAATCTTATATTATTTTAATATTTAAATATTATATTAGAAATTATTAGAAATGAATTGCAAGAAACTTATAATACTCAGTACATTCACCTCGCGTGTACTTACTTAAAAGTTCTGCAGAAAGTTCTGTTTATATATATATGTACCTATATAGCTCGTACGCGCATTGTACACATGCGCGGTCCGATAGAAGTGAATGAGAGGTAGGGTAAAGCGTACAATGTGTAGCTACACGTATATATGTATATGTGTATAAGCATATATACAATGATACTGCAGAAAATGTTTCGCGCACACATTCATCAGTGTCTGTGGAATAAACGTGCGACGCGGTGACGAGGTGGCCGAGTGGTTAAGGCGTTGGACTGCTAATCCAATGTGCTCTGCACGCGTGGGTTCGAATCCCATCCTCGTCGGTTTTTTGCGCCTTTTTTTGTCCGTTCCGCGGGTATCGCTTTATCACCGATTAACATTGAACTTATGTACCTACGCGTATACTCGCCAAGCCTATAATGAAAGTGACTATAACTATAACGGCAAGTAGCAATCAATGCGCAACGTTGAACGCACTTACAAGCGAATTATACGATTGTATGTTACAACATTTTTTTTTATTATCTATCTTGTTATTTATTTATTTATTAATATGAGAATATTATCATTTTTTTTTAATTTTATGTGATTAATTTAGTGCATCAAGAAATAGATTTTTTAATTTCTCCGTTAAAAAGAAAAATTTAGTTCATAAAATGCCATTCATTTATTTGTATTAAAATATAAAAAAAGTAAAGAGGATAAAATAGATCAATATAGTTTATTGTAAAATACAGTATTTAAAAAAATTTATAATAACACTTGTAGTAAGTGAAAGTATCACAATCATTTTAAATTTTAAAGAAATAATATTGTTATTTATAAGTTTATTAGAATTTTTGCGCAATAATAAAACCATCGCAGACAATCTGTTTTACCGGCAAAACTATACTATAAAATTTTATCATTCTTTAGTATTCTCTCTATAAGCACGTTTTATACTATTCATGCTGCGATGGAGCTGGTAAGGCGCAGTTTACACGCGCTGCTTCGATGTGTCAGTGTAGTGCAACGTAGAATGCAGTTCACAATCTTATAATTCAGCCCTTAAAGAGGCTGTAAGAAGAGATAAATACATTTGTATGACCTTCGTCTAGAGGGGCATGCGCGTCGCGCGATCATGAATAAACCTGTTTAGGGCAGTTTCAACTGTTACTCGTTGAATGTGTGCGTCATGGCATCGGAAGTAACGCCTTTATTAGGTGAGTTTGAGCTAACAATTGTTATAAAATTTGAGATATTTTTTGTTCGGGTCATATTTTAATGATACCTTAAATAATTGTGATAATACATTTAATTACGTAAAAGCGAAGTTTTAGCGAATCTCCTTTATTTTTCAATAGCTAAAAATTATATCAATGCGTATAGTGTTTAATTGATGATTTATTTTTTTAAGTTAACAACCACAACATTTCCATAAAACAGTTATGGAAATTATTTTTAATGCCAACTAACAAATATAGTGATTGGAAAAGA
Organism: Sycophila quercilanae; assembly: GCA_035582995.1. Classification (NCBI taxonomy): domain Eukaryota; kingdom Metazoa; phylum Arthropoda; class Insecta; order Hymenoptera; family Eurytomidae; genus Sycophila; species Sycophila quercilanae. The sequence goes on along the minus strand of JAWWEP010039433.1, from coordinate 9,980 downwards.
TATAGGTTAAGTTAGTGCAGATATTTCTACATTTGACTTTTGTAATTTCTGTACAATGATGTTTGACTTAAATATTTTGGAAATTGTTTTGATATTTGACATAATTGATATAAGTATAATTTACATAAATTTCGATTTTATGTATAAATTCTTTAGACAATGAGGCCATTATTTTAGGGCCGCGTTCAAAATTAATCATTTAACACGCTGAAAGTGTAATTATCCTTTTATAAGGATCGTGATACTATACTATTATGATTTATATTACTATATGAATATAAATTTTATCGATAAACATTTGGCTTAGTTAAAAAAATGCGCATTTTTTGACACGAAATTTAAGTTTTGACGAGCGTCTTTTAGTACTTTGTAGTAGGGTCCACCTTAGATACTATACATACGAACCTTAAAATTTGAGTCAGATGCCTTAAAAGAGCCTCATAGTGACCCTGAAATGATTCTTTATTTACAGTCGTCTTGCAGTCGTGGCCGAGTGGTTAAGGCGTCTGACTAGAAATCAGATTCCCTCTGGGAGCGTAGGTTCGAGTCCTACCGACTGCGAATTTTTTTTTTATTATTAAAAAAAAAATTAATTTACTATATGTGAGCATTATTTAACTATCAATAATTTGTTTTTATTTTGAAGTCATTACGCAAAAAAGTTACTGCTGTATGTTCAAATTTGTACTTATAAGTCTAAATACACACCAGCGATAGGCTAATTTATATTAATAAAATATAAAGCACTATATTTCTGTGTTGGTTTCCGAAAATAGATGCTCAGCTATACCCAAAATGCATTAACACGTAACCAATTATATAAAATTTTGTAATCTAGTTAACTAATAAATAGTGAATTAAGATTAAAAAATATGGAGTTTCAATAATTCAATATCACTACTTTAATACTGAAATCGTCCAACTATATATTTTTCTATGAATTTGGTAAATTATAATATTTGGTAAGTATTAATATTAATGGTTAAGAATTAAGATTTATATTCTGCTATTGTCCTTAGATTAACTTATACAGGCATTATATAAAGCACATGAAAGGCAACCAGTTATACACAAATGTAATGGGGATTTCTTAGATCAGGCTTATTCTTACGAGTCTTAAATTTTTCTTTTTATTTTATTTTATTTTTTATATTTCAAAAATTATTGTGCAGCACAATTAAATTGCAATCTGATAATAGCGATAATCAAAATAAAAGTAAGACAGAGTTACTGCATAATTTTATTAAATAAAAATTTAAAGCAATCTACAGGAAAAAAAGATTAATCGTACGATAATCGATACGTGACTTTTATTAAATTAAAGATAAAATCACATATCGAAGTTTTAAATGAATGAATTTTGTTAATCTTTTAAATGAATGACCTTTTTATTAATCTTTCAAATAAACGTTCAAATAAAATTTTACAAAAACTATCAACGTACGTTCATGAAAAACGATCTAAAGAAAACTAAATTTCTAACAAAAAAAATTTTTAATATTTTAACTGAATTTATTTCGATCCAGTGTGTGTATACATGTAGACATTTTTAAGCTCATTTTTCTATTTTAAAATTTTTTTTTAATTCTTTGAAATATGTATTTTTTGTGTCGAAAACTGAAAGTAAAATTTTGGTGTTTCTCTAAAATGTTCTCTACGCGAAAGCAATGCCAAATACCACATTAAAAGAGCTAATCTGTTTATTGATTGAATATTATTACATTCAAAGCTTATCTGAGATTTTAATTTTTTCGATCGTTCGGAAATATTTTTAATACTTGCAATATCAGTTAATCTTCAAGTAGTACATTAGGTGTAAAATCCATAAGAGGCTCCTATCTTCTGAACGTGGATTACTGGCCCCCACGTCGTTGATTTTCGCTGGTCTTCTTACAATCGAATGAGCGATGCTTTTAATAAAAGAGAAAGAAGAGAGACACTGAGAGTTTGTCACTTGTCAAACGGCAGTTGCGCTCGAGCTGAGCTTTGGTGTACATGAATCAATGCACTGTAATTTGACGTGACTCCTTTTAAGCGTGCGGACATACTGGTGGATATTTATAAATGTCGAATGCAAGTGGAATTCGTACACGAGGTTCAATGAACGGCTCGGATGCTTCATCGATCTGTTCCACAAGTAAAAACATTTTTTCTACGGCTTTATTAATTTACTAGAATTATGCAAAGTTCCTGGTAGAATCCATGAGGACGTGGCTAATTGTTAATTAATTTTGATGTTGAAAATGTCATACTTACATTATAACGTTGTTAAAGACGACTATTCAACAATATTAATATTATTTATATCAGTAAAATTTGCCTTGATTAAGTTAGAAATATTACTATAGAATTTCTTTGAAATTTTCTTTTAAATCTAATACTTTTGTTTTAGTTTTTATAATTTTGATTGTAATTTTTATTTTTATTGTATTCAGAATCACAGTATGTCCCCAGGGTACCATGAAAAATAGTGATTTTAATTTTTAACTCCATACGTTTTCTCAGTGTAGATACGATATTAATACGATTGATACGATATTAACATTGAGAATGAAAATGTACCCTTCTATTTAAGTAGCATGCTAACCAACGAATAGGTTTTTTTTTATTAATTTTTTTACTAGGGCTGTATCAATAATAATTTTAAACAATTACAGTAGCCAATTTTATTATCTTCTCTGTATCTTAACAAATTTAGATGAGTCTTGTAAAGATTAAAATTAAATGAAAAATATGTAAAGATAAAATATTTCTTTATTATTATAATTTTTTGAAATATTTATTATTAAAACAAAAATATGATGTAAAATATAATGTATATATACTAAAAAAGCAGCGTAAATTATTTAAATATTTCTAGTATTAATATTACTTTATATTATTATAACTAAATATAAGTTTGTTTATTGAAATCTATTAAAATGTATAGTATAATTATTTGATTTATAAGAATGATCTTTAGAGTGTTTAATTTATTAATTTTAATAAGCCACTATTCTATTTAAATTCTATTTTCTTCATCAAATAAATTATTATTTTGCTAACAAAATAATTGCAAAACGGAAAGAAACTTTACCTTGACTTACCTTCTGTTCTAACATGAGAAGTAACGTATTCACATATCAGGAACTCGATCCATCCACTACGTGTCTTTATAAAATAATTTGAAATAAAATATTATTTATTGCTATTTTTACAGTAATTAGTGCATATGTGAAAGTGAAAGATTCCGGTTTTGCAAGCTTCAAGGAATATAATCATCATCCGTACAATTTTTACTATATTATTATAAAATTACACTTGGAAATGTTAGTACTTAATACACGCACGTATAATGTACGTGTATGTAATAAATGGGGAAATTACGTTATAATGCAGTTTCTTACGTAAAGGTACTGATACTGGCGAATGGCACAAAAAATAGGTATGCTACTGCCTTTCAATATCACGTAGAATTTATTACAATGTTTTTTGTTCATCGCCTATTAATTAACTAGCATATGCCTTTCGTCCGGTCGTAGAGTGAGTATCGTCTATTGCACATTATCAGCAGCACTGCAGTCACAGTGTTCGAGTGCACCAGTTAGTTATCGTTTACCTTGTTTAAATGTTTATTCATTGTTGACTCCATATAACTAATTCGCTTGCAGTTTTTAATTTTTTCTATTTATTTTATTTTTATTTTATTTTGTATTATATTTATTACGGTGCAGTTACATATTTATTATATATAAAGTGCAGTTTGTTGTTTTCATCAAAAAAGTGCGTTCATTTATTCAAGATGACAAGATATTTTGCTATAAATACACGTAAGCATAATTTTGATTTATTTAACCTTTATTGTTTGAAAAAAAAATATCTATTTTGCGCACATTCAACTCAATTACAGTCAATTAATTTAAATTACTTTGCACTAAAGAATGTTACGATTGAATTTCTAAAAAAATTTTCAGAGGCAGTCTCAATATTAATATTTTAAATTGTACTGTATATTTATAATTGCTTCTCTTGAAATATTTACGTAATTATTTCACAGTGAATTTCGTAGTTATATAAAGCCATGAGGAATATTTTTCTGTTATTTTCATTTTTATTTATTATTTTTATGAACGAGTTTACGAAAAAATATTTATTTAGTATAATTATTGATAATATACTTTAGCAAAATAATTATATCTATGTATAATTATACTAATAATTGCCATTTCTTTATCTGAAAAATATCTACCCTCTGTACAATTACTGACCTTCTCAAAATAAAAATCAACTTTTTTTTGTTTTATTTATACAAATGTGTACACACAAGCTTTCCTAAATTATCTTTCAGTTTACACACTCGACAACATTGAATCGTACTTGCTCGAATTCCCGATACTTAAACGATTAAGCTTTCTCTATTAATAGGCTAAACTCGTGATTTATCAACAGGAGAAACGACTAAAGTGACTAAAGCCAAGTCACATGCCTTTTATTGCAAGGCCTGTGGCGAATTAAGTATGGCTAATTCATGCGAATCCGAGAGCAAACAGGCTTTGCGAACCACGTGGTCGAAAATCGCGGTATCAGGCCTCACGTGATTCGAATCAAGGCAGAGAGCGTCAGACACCCGCGCGTCTGCGGCCGGCGAGTCTCGTGACCAGCGGGTGTGACATATTTGTTGCCGGCAGTGGATCAGCTCCGATCTTTTATTTGGTCGGAAAGAGAAAGTGATGTTTGCGCGAGCCTCTGACACTTAAGGAGATTCGTCGAAAATAATTAACGGGCAGATTTTTATGAAATTTAATTATATTATAGAATAATTGTATATAAAATTAGCTCGTATAAGGTGATGATCATAGAATTGCTCCTAGATTTCACCCAAACTTTATAAAATATTTCTTCGATCGAAAATATTAAGCGTGTGTCTCGGGATTTTATTAAATGGAGCCTGGTAAATAAAAAGGGGGATATTTTTTAAAAAATTAAGGAGTATACATGGAGAAAAAGAAATTGCTGCCAAATGCCAGCTTGTTTAGCTAAATTTTATTGCTGTTTTCAGATTGCAAAAATATTAAAGCGAAAAAAGGATGGCAGGATGTTATTAAGCATTTTAAAACGCGATTTGATTGGCGCATGGACATATCCGGTTATAAATGGCGCTAAATTTAAAAATCTAGCCTCAACAATTTTAAATACGAATAATAAAAGAGAACGTGCGGAGCGCGTTGGACTTTGATAGTTAAATTGCGAAAGAAAGAAGTAAACAATCTTATTTTTAAGCAGTTAACAAACTGCGAATCGCGGTAAAATAGCAAAATAAAATAAAATAACTGCGGCAACAAAAAATGCTTAAAAAAAATTGCATAATCTTGTTTTTCGATATGCCCTGCGCAAAGCTACGCACGAACGTTCAAAATCAGCCGAAAAATTCGATTCGATACATGAGGCTTCGCTCGTGCACAAACGCCACGCGAGGCTAAAAATCACATTCTCGCACTAGTATTGAAATGTACTATAAAATTTCAAGTCCCCTGCTTATATAAGCTTATTGCTAAACCGCCTGAATATCCTTAATTCATTATAGCCGGCGTCGCCCGGCGGCTTTACGAATATTCCGCGCCGAGCCATATGGTCGCGGCTCTCGGCGCGGCGCTCGTTGCCGTGCCGCACTGACTGACACCGATTTCGCTCTGTCACTTTGCTGTTTGCAGCCTATGCGGGCTCAGTTCATTATCGAAGCGAGCGCTGGACGCGACGCGCGAGTTTGTACTTACCACCGCCGCCGACCGCGTGCCTCGTTAACTTTTCCGAACGACTGCACGCGTCGCTCTACGGGGTCCTTTTTTTTTTTTTTTTTTTTAATTTCGATATTCTATCAGTTTCATGATAACGCGCGACACATTCATCGTTTTTACGATCGCAGTGTGTTTTGGTGCCGAAGATCGTTGCGAATGTGTTGGTGACTTGGTGAGATGTATGTAGCATAGAAGCGGATCGTTTACTTCACTTTCTCGTGCCCAAACATTATATGTACCTGTGAGGCTGGGTGCAAATATGTTGTGTACATCGTCGGAGTCTATATTATTTGAAATCGTCGCTGTCAATACCGATATTTTAGTTTATTACAGTGAATACAACTGAATATAACTGGAGTTTCAAATGAATATTTCTTTATATAAGGGATGCTAATTAAATAATTCATTTTAATCGATTGAATATTTTATTTTATAAATTTACAGGTTTATGGTAAAAAATTAAATTTAATAAAAATACATAAAAAAACTATAGTACCGCAAGTTTTATAGTAGTTTTAAAAAAAATATATAATTGATTATTTATAATTATTTGATAAATTATTGTACGGGTAGAAAAGCAAAGAAAGCAGTTAGTTAATAGGAAGATATGATTTAGTTGGCACTTTTTGCAGAAAATTGTGGTTGTAACGTTTTAATTTTTATTTCCAGTCTATTAGTTTAACGATCTTAAATAATCAGTTCTACAATAAGAAACATTTGTTTTCAAGTAAATGGCGCTATTTTATCGTGCACACTTTATTTTACCATTTTGTGAATTTTGTTTACTAAATAATTCATCCAACAGAGTTCTTTTCTCAAAAAGTTTAGCGATACTCTTTTTATCTTATTCAACAACGCAGAAGATGAGCTGCGTACTGAAAATGATGAACAACTATAGAAGAAAATATGTTTACGTTTTAAATTATGCAGCGTGTTCGTTTTTTTTTATCGATGTTTTTTCTAAATATAGACTTTGTTTCCTCGAAATATTTTGCGTTAAAAAGTAAAATTGCAATCATACCTTTTGTGGTTCGTTAAAGGCACATAACTTTTGGCTTTTTATTAGTAACAAGTTTATCGCTATCAGTTTTCTTATCGCTTGAGAATCAAGTGTGTATTACAAGCTATTATACAAGCAATTATTTTAACACTTATTCTATATGATTAAAAGTGCCAATGGAAAGTATAAAACGTTATGATCGTGATAATCAAAATTTATGTATGATGATAAAAAAAAATTATGTTGGTCATACAGTCATTAAGATTGAACAACATAATCATCTATCTTATTACCTGTTAAACAATTAGAACCAATTATCTTTTTTTTTTATCAGAAATGTTGAAGAATCGCTTTGGAATGAAAATATAGGTGAATTGCAGACGCTGTTTTATAATTTATTAAGGCAAATTAAAGTCTTTTGATACTGAATTTGGCCAAATATCGGAAAGACTTTCCCCGCAGGAAAAAAGCCTATAAAAATTTTTTCAAACTTTTCTGCAGGATTTTCACCTGTCGATATTTCTGTAGACACTTTTTTTCTGTAGAAATTGTTTTAGGGTATTGCAAATTATTGTAGATTTTTCTACAAAATTTTATTACAAAAAATTTTCTGCTGATTTTTCTATCGCAATTTTTATAGAATTATAATTTGTACGCGAAATCCTTTGCAGCAAATTCTATAGAAACTAATAATTTCTACAGAAAATTCTGCAAACTTTTTTCTGAAAGACCTTACAATTTTTCCGATATTTAAAATAGATATATATGCCTACAAATGTAGGAAGTTTTAATTAAAATGCAAAAAATTAGGAACACTTCCTAATTTTTTTGCTGCATAATCTCTGACCTTATGATTAACAACGACATTTCCATCCAATATTTTCGGTCACCGAACACAGATTTGTGGTCGGAATTAGCTCAGCTTTTTATTTATTTTTTTTTTCGTCACTTCGCGGAAATGAAGAAGTAGCTCTAAACGCTTTTTAATAGGTTTTGTCATTAAAACAGTCTTATTAAATATGACAGTCAACATTGTTCAAATTCACGTAAAATCCTAATTAATTATACTTATGGAAATATAGTTGACGCACATCGCAGATGTAATCATATCAATTAAAGACGATCTTGCATTAATTAAGAAGATCGTGAATTCCTCCTAACAAACTTTGATTATAAAATCAGTATTCGCTGAAACGTTGTTTCTACGGAATCAGATTTTTCCCTTTTTCTTTAAATATGATAACTAGCAGTATTCAAATATTTTCTTAAATTAAAATTTCTCGTCTCCAGACTATATCTATTCACGTTTACTATTTACACGGAGAGAAATATATTAGCGATTTTTATTATATGAGTTCAGTAAATTGGTCACCGGCTGTAAATCTGAGAAATTCTATATTAAAGTGTTTATTAACTGTTAGTAAAATATTATACGTAATATTTCACGAATATTCAGAATATATTTTCATGGTTATAATATATGAAAATAATCCTACAAATATTAATCAGTGACTAAAGTGCTTAGCAAAATTTACTAAACTTTAAATAAAAATGACTAAAATTAAACATTTTTCTCATTGCACTCGTCGATACCACGACGACGTAGAATTACATAAACCTCGGTACACATCTACACATCACGTGGTGCAACCGGTCATATATAAACAAATGCATATACTGGTGCACTGCAGGTTGAAAAAATTAACTCCCGGACATTAAAAAGTTTAACACGAATTTTCGGGTGGCCGATAAACAAACGTAGCCTCGCTTAGCTTCAGATAATCACCGAGACGAACGAAAAAAAAAAGGAACGCACGCAGAGATAATGCGGGGAAAAAGATAAGGAAAGAAGAGAGAAACTCCGGGCCGATTGTGCAGTGGAGTGGGGGAGGCAGTGTACGAGCGTAGGTGGGATAAAGTCTCGGAGCGCAGGTACGAGCGGAGTAGGAGAACCGATTTGCGGGGGGATGGTTTCGGGGGGACCGTCGAAGAAGTTAAAGCGTCAGCATGTCGTAGTCATCGGCTCACTTAGTCCGCCGTTTGTCTCCAGAGAGCGAGATGAGGCCGCAGTCCAAGTGCAGCCCGAAGGAGCTGCTGCGCCGGCGGTTGCCGATCGTCGCTTGGCTGCCGAACTACTCATGGAGCAAGCTGCTGCAAGACTCCCTGGCCGGCACGACCGTCGGCCTCACCGCAATACCTCAGGGCATAGCTTATGCCGTCGTCGCGGGCCTGCCACCTCAGGTGAGTCTTTATTTTATTAGTTTAGCTTTGAGGGCAGGTGATTGCCGATCGCCAC
>JAWWEP010039422.1:2183-12639 GCA_035582995.1 Sycophila quercilanae | reverse complement strand
GTTGTCGATAGAATTGTGATTCAATTTATTTAAAAGATGCGCCAGTGTCTTGTTCATTATAATTTTGATATCGTCGCTGCAAATCTTGCGTTTACAGTATTCTCCCATTGTAAAAGCTTTTCGCAAGTCTTCCAGCATACAATGCAAGAAAAACGAGCAAAAAGCATTTCGCAGCATAAAGAACTCGGTGATGTCTACCAGTCATAAATTCAATAAGTTTATTAGCCATTAAGTGATATTAATTCTGCACAATTAATGAAATGACGTATATAGCATGCACATTCATTAAGCTACTATCAACGAACCTAAATTATAGTTAAAAAAAGTCAAAATAAACAAAAATTTTAGTACATTAAATTAAGCTCACTGAACTTAAAGATACGATTTAATTTAATTTCGTACTTTCAGCAATAATGAAAATTAATTAATTCCCAAATGTGAAAATCGTAGCAATTTGGTCGCGTGCAAATGGTAAACGAGGTCGTTTCACTGGAAAAATGAAAATGACTCCGAGAGCGATTAAATGCCTCGTAAAGAACTAGTTCTTGAATTTTAGCAGTGCTCGTTCAGTGACAGCAGTGATTAATTGCGTTTCGCCGAAAAATGACGATGCAGAGAGCGCGTATACCGTTAAAGCGATTCCCAAATCAAATCGCGTCGAATAATTAAACGTAATTATTCGAGCGCTAATGGGTCGCACGCAAGGGGTGTGAAGTGATCTTTCCCAAGCACACTTACCGGCGCGAATACAAATCAATGGGTCGTCAATCGACGCTTCATTATACAGAAATTATATTACAATAGTATAACCTCGACTGGAGTATCATTTTAATTAAAGGGAAAAATTTCATAATAAAGGCTGCTGCTCGATGTATAAATATTATTTTATCGGAAATATTTCATTATATCTAAAAAAAAAACGTTAAGATTAAATTACGTAAGATTTTAAATTAATATTTAAATAATTTTATCTCGTTTATTTTATGGGTACTAAAGTACGAGAATTTTGTACTTAATTTGCACCCAGAGGAGAGGAAAGATAAATATTGTACTTTTATTAAATAAAGGGAAGGTTTTGTAAATAAATATAAACTTGGAAAATTAGATATAATTAAACTTTATTTATTAAAGTTTACACATCATTACACTCAACTCGTAGTGTTTTGAAGAAATGAGAGGTATTCTTTCTAACCAGCAACACAACGCCCTTTGTTGCGTTTCAAGAAGTCACCCTAAAATTCAAACAAGAAAAATAGTGTTAAAACAAAATAATAACAAAATAAAATTGTTAAGCTTTTCAAAAGTCTTTCTTACTCCGCATTTGACGAGTTCCTTGGGTTTCTTCCAGTGACTCTTGCAGTTTTCAGCAGCTTCTTTGATGCAGTGTTTTGCGGCCCATTTGAAAGCTTCCGTTAGGACACGAATAGCGACAGAAAGGAGCTAAAAACCAAACCATAGCTTGTATTATAATTGAATTTTAAATAAATCACTGAATAATGATTTAGCGTAAATAAAAAGTTTCTATATGATTTCATAGTAATTTAATACGATTTTACAAAGATACAATCAAAAAATTGTATAGAAAGAAAACTTTTAGTTGTAGTAAAAAATAAATCGATTCTACCATCCAATTCTATAACATTTAAGGCATTAGTTAACTGATGGCCATTGGCAGTAGGTGAATCATTTAACCGTGTATTTCGCAATAAAATATAGTAAAATTATAAACAAAATTTTTGTAATACACTTACCGGATTGCGAGCTTCGGCTCCTTCTTCATTGAGAGCGACGTCTTGGGCAGTTTCTTCGTCAGCTCTGATAGTGACGGTGGCGAAGAGCACCAAAGCGCAGATAGCGAAGAAAGAACGAGGGAGCATTTTGGAAATAATTGTTAGTTCTCACTGAAGCAACTGATGCCTGACTCGAAAAGTTCCCGGTACTTATAGTCGATATTTGGTATGCTCCTCATGCACCGAACGCAACACAATGTTTGTATCACCATTAATTAAAATAATAAATAATGGAGAGCACGATGATATCATCGAATAAGGAAAAGTGTTATCAAAACGGGAAAAGAAAGTGTATCGTTTGGATAAAAGAGATTATCATATACCATTCTTGACAATAAACTTTATGTAAATATCATGACAAATTTTTATTTCTTATTTACATACTATGAGAGACCGGCGTGAGTAAAATTTAAAAGTTGCTTGGTAAAAATTACCAACCTTTTTAAATCCTCCATAAGCAGAAAAAGTACAATACTGGGTTGAGAATTTTTACCAACCGAGTTTGTAAAAATTACAATCTGGGCAGTCTGTGATCAGATTACCCACGTAGGTTGGTAATTTTTACCAACCAACTTTTAAATTTTGCTGACGCCGGTCTCTCAGAGTACTTTTGAACTTTTGAAAATGTAACATTTTTTGTTTGCACAAATTAATTTTTATTTCAACTATTCATATTATTGAAACGTTTATGAATTAATACGATAATTATAAATACATAATAAACAGAATATCTATTTTACCATAGAATGTATGGAATTATAAATTTTGTTTTTTGGTTTTGTAATAAAATGATTTAATAATGTGATGTAAGAATTTTTTCCCTGTTTTCGTACTGTTTTAATAAAAATTCAAAAAGATAAAAATTTTATAATAATGTTTATCGTGCTTCTTCCCAGTTTTCGTACACTGTACATAAATCAAATATTGATAATTAAAAATTGTTTTAAATAGTACGTTATTGTAAATTTTAACGTAAATTATTCTGTTAAAATCATGATAATCTGAACTCAATTATTTTCAAATAAAATTAGTTTCAAATTAAAAAAGTAATTTTGTATTTTATCAAATTAAAGTGAAAAACTGTCGAAATAACGAGATAGAAGCGTTAAAGGTTATCCCGGGAATTGTCGTTATCGTCGTTAACTCGAACACGTACGTTTTAACTACGAAAAAAAGTCCCCACGTACGGACGAGTCCTTGGAACTTTCAAATCGTAAACAGGGAAAAAGTTTAAAAAAATATTTTCTCATTTTTTTTCTAACTTTTTCCTGGTACCTGCATCGATGTGGTTGTGTTTTCTGTGTAATCATGTAGAAACTAAAGTATTCGAATGCCTTTATTTACTAATGTTTCATGAAGCATATACAGTTTGAATAAAATTTTTCTGTCAATAACGAGTTAGTCACATTGTTTTAACTAAGTTTACATCTACGTACATATCAATTGTTTGATCAATTTTTTTCCGCATTAGTATTCATACATCTAATATTATCTTAGTTGATGTGCCACGCCTGTTCATATATTTTACATGCGGATAATCGCACGTCAAGTTGGTCTTGATAAAAGGGAAGGAAGGTAAAGAGGAAAATCTTGCATTGGAATAGCATGATGTAAAGTCCGCCCAGCAGATAAGAACTAAGCTTATTAAATAAACTTTAGTCCGTTACGAGAGCGACATCAACTCGACGTACTTCGGAAAACTTTTTGAACTTCTATAACCCTCTACCTTTTCCTCCCTTTCGTGGTGTATTAAGTAGACATTTAAAGGCGGTCAAGTTAATGGAATTAAAAGGAAGCCCTCAAGAATAAGAAGGTCCAGTGTTCTCCGCCTCTTTGCTTTCCTTTTATCGCTCAGTTTTTCATTTCTGTTGACTTTCAAATAATTAAAGAATTACAACGCGACTTTAAGACTGGATATTTTAAAAAATTAAAAAAAAAATCTTTTTAATTAAATTATACCAATTTTACATTTATTAAAAACAAAGTGGATTTAAAAAACTTTTTAATTTAATTGAAAATCTTGTAATAATTTTAAAAAACACAGCACCCCTTTGCGCGTGCCTCACATTATCGGAATTACACCGAAAATATTTTAATAAATTAAATTATAATTGAACGATTCAAGCCATTCGGAGAATTGTTCGATTTTCATGCAATCGTATGCAAAGGTATTTCCATCCCGAAACTCAATTTAATTTAACCAGAAACTTTCATCAGTGATTTCCGTCTGGCACCTTCGAAGTTGCACGAAAAAAGTCTTACACGACGGCAACTCGAAAAATCTCGTAACAGACACTCTGATTGGCGGAGATAAGGCTCCCGTTGAACTCGGTGACAAAGGCAAAGAGGAGGAAAAAAAAGCGCCAACGGCACCCGTCGATGGCAACAGTAATGAAACGTTTTCCCTAACAGCGTCATTTACCTCCGGAGCGTTGAAGTGTGAAAAGCATTCCTATATACTTTTATAGCGGAATGGCATTGTGAAGCTCAAGTGGATTATACAAAGTTGGTAAATGAAAGTGTTATTGAAGGCGTAAAGACCAAGAGGCAACTCAAACTTTTTCCGCGAGATAAGTATTTGAACACGTATATCGCGTATAATGCCTACTTGAAAGCCGAGAAAAAGAAGCGATTAGAAATATGGTATGGTCAATGTTCATTTGGATGTATGAGGTAATTATAGATTTACTTCAATCTGCTTTTTTTTTTGCTCTTAATACTGATTACTAAACTGAATACTGAATAAAGTGAATACTGTTGCAATAAAAACATCAATGATATTCATATGATAACACAAGTATAATTATTCATCTTATCACCTCAAGGAATTCGGTAAGTACTTGATATACTTGATAAACATTATGCAATTAAAAGCAAACAAATCGGCTTTCAATAATTTGCTAATGCGGAAACAATATCAAAAATTTGCTTCTAATACTAACTGAAGCTTATACTTGCAGCAAGAATAAAAGCCTCGATGTCCGCATCGTGCTTAACGCCAATCTCCAATCGCTCTCATCGTTCGACGGTGCAGTGCAGCACGCGATATCGCATCCTGTTTGCGATATGAGAATTGCGAGTCGTCGTCTAGGAACGGCTATTACGACAATAGTTCGCCGCCAATTAATTGAGCCGCCGCGCCGCGATGGGAAAAAGAATGTGGGCTACGAAAGTAGCGCGCACACTGCGCCTCCAATTAATGGCCGGCCGCTCGTTCGTAACATACGGCGAAGATGCTGCCAATCTGACGCTCCTGCACATGGAGCTCTTCGTTGTATCTATAACATTACGCTGCTCTGGGGTGTATCTACGCTAGTCTGAGCCAGAGTCGAGTAAGTAATTTGTGCCGATGCTCATTCAAATTTTTTCCAAGTTCTATTTGATATAACGGACACGAGCTGCTAATGGTTAATTTTTTAATTGGGAGTTTTTAATTGGGAGTATAGACACGGTGAACCCATCTGATCTATATTGCCAATGGGCAAACAATGTGACGAAAATAATTATATAAACTTTCATTAGCACAATACGAATTATAATGCAAAATTATTCGATTTATTTAGTAAAAATTGATATTTAAGAGCTGTCCATGTAAATTGATTAATTTATGGGTCTTCTTTATAGTTAAAATAGTCATTAATTGACCAACTCTTTAATCTACGCGAATACTCGCGTAGATTTAGTGATCGCGCAAATTTAGTGATTTAAATCAAATTGACATGTAAGGTGTATACCTTACATGTCAATTTGATTTAAATCACTAAATTTGCACTTTGAATGACAAGGTTAAAATTACATTTGTCCGTAATATTTTGGAGCATAGCCCGTACATTGTACTGTATATACTTAATCTTAAAATAATTTTATCTGTAAACCAGTCCGACCTACATTGTTTTTTAATCCACTAGAGAATTTTAACAACTAAATTGTGTTTACATGTCTGCATTTCTATAAGTGAGCCTCAATAATAGTAACAGTAGATCAAGTCATTTTGTTCAGACTATACTTTCTCTACTACGTCTCTAAATATTTTTTAACTTTCATAGCGATAAAAAAAGGGCAAAGTGCTACCTTCGCCTACACATTCGAATCACGCAAAGATATTTAAGTTTCCAGTACTGGGACAAAGGTCGCGCGGCACGACACTTGGGTGTCTGAAATTGAGCACGCGGATGTGTGTCGCTTGGAAAGTAATTACGTCCTTGGCTTGTGTTTTCCTCCAGATGTATTTAGTTAAAGCTTACGGACTGTGCTCATTACTGCGTCTTATATTGGCTTTATGGCGAACACTCGCACGCGATGAGCTCTGACTTCGCTCCGACGCCAGTCACCTGTACCGTAACTTTCGACACTGTAAACCAAATTTCTTCGCTTTTGTTATAGCAGCTTATTAATCTACCATTAGTATCATTAAATAGTGACGGCAATAAAAAGAAAAAGAAAAGTTAAGGCTTCGCGCTTAGATTTCACTTTTTAACTCTGTGTTCTTTGTGTCTAAATAGGTTTGTGGGTGACGATTATTACTTCACCAGTAAAATCTGTGTAGCAGACATTTTTAGACTATAGAGAACCAATAATTACCATTAATATACTAATTTAAAATAAATTTATTTCGTCGTTTTTTTTTTAAAGAGAGGATCATATGGACGTAAATTAGAAATGCTTAAGTATACCCACGAAATCCTTTTTTATTTTGTAAAACAGAAGCTTTTTGCATTTCCATTGGATCAATATTAAATAGTTTACCACTTAACCAGTGAACAAAGTGTTAAAAATGAGAGAAAATAACATTCCGTTACTCGTCCAATATTTTCATTGAGAGGAATTAAAAAATAAAGCTCCGAAAGCACCTAAATTGAAACCTTTTTCCAACAATTAGTCGACGCGCCTCAATGCACTCATCGTACCTCTCATACCTCTTCGCCTATCGCATCTTCATCTCAATCTTCCGCCTCCAGACCCTTTTCAACAACTCATTAGAGCAGTCACGAAATAAATTTTCAACGTCCGCGTGACAAATCACGCAATTTCATACCGATTCAAATCGGGAATCAACCTCCCGAGCGGAACGTCTTTGCCGAGCTACCTCAATCGCCTATATAGTGTCTTTTAGGTAAGGAGGCTTGCCCCCCTCCTCCCCTCCCTCGTACACCTCCATCCAAGATGGTATCGAGCGCTGTTCGCTCGGGGAAGAATAAGGGGGAGAGAGATTCGTGATAGCTACGGTCAGAATTGACTGCTGGACGCGTAGGACGGGCCGATTGAATGATTTTGCGCTTTGATGAATGGACGATCGAGATGACTAAGTGCCCGTGGGCCGATTTCAACGATAGCCCGAGTGGACTCTGCGCGTATTGAATCGTCAAAAAATGCACCCTCGGACGCCTTTCCAACTTGTACCGTAACGGATGTTTGTTTAACGTTATCTTAATGTAGTTTTGAATGATTGGATTATTTTATAAGGGACCTTTTTTTCTTGCAATTTTATCGCGGCCTTACGGTACCTGCGGAATTGCATATAATAATAATCAGCGAGACGAGTTTTCTTTTTTAAGTGCGAAACGCTTACACTTATATAAATATTCATATATTAGACTTTTTTTTATTATGTAGTAAATAAGATATAATATTTTAAGTTGTCATATAAAAAGATTGATCAAAATTGAAATTGTATATATTTTGACTAAGCGTAATAATTCTTATGAAATTATAAAAATGTTTATTCGTGCTCACACGCTTCGAAAAATTCAGTTTCACGTTGAATTAGCACTGCCATTTCATTACCGCCGGAACAACGAAAAGTGCTCGTAAAATACAATTTAGTTTACTTTCGCAAACGTCCCTGCGATTCCAATAAACGAAAGCATCGTGAAATGTAACGTTAATAAAAAAAAAGGTGTCTATTTCAGCTTGGCCAACTCTTTTCATAATAATGAAAAAAAAGAAGAGCAAAATTGCTCGCAGAAACGAGTGGCTTCGTTTACTCCTGCTGTTTTACCCAAGCCAACACTTTTTCAGGTTAAAGTTTCCTCCCTCCGATTTTGTTTGTATTTTTGCAACTGCGGGTAACGTCCTCCCTCTTCTCTCCCTCTCCCGTCTCTCTCTCTCTCTCTCTCTCTCTCTCTCTATCCTCTTTCGTCGTCCTCATCGTGAAAAGTTAGAAAAACCATCGAAACTTTCCGACACGGAATAAAACTTTTCTATCCACGCGCAAAATAAAAAAAGAAAGAAAGAGGGAACAGGAATGGGCAGAGGACTGATAAAGAGTAAAGAAAAGAGAGCGAGCTCTCTCGATTGTAAGTGTGGAAAATCGAAAACAGCTTCCGGAAAATTACTTCTCGTTTTGCGCGGGCGACGCAGCGGCGAGTATATCTCTGTTCGCACCGACTATTTTTACGAAAAAAGCTATCTGTCCTGTCATTTAATGAAAATACACACTGATAAAAAAAATTGCTTATCCTAAGTATTTAAGATTAACATATCTTAAAAGGGCACAAGAAAACATGAATGGTTTGTCTAAGTAACAATAATTAACCACTAAGGTTATTTAACATTAATTTAATGGTTAATTTAAGTATCATTTGTAAATAATTAGTTGCTTAAAATGAGCAATTTTTTTTTTTTGTTCACTGCAATACTAACGTTCTTTTATCGTTTAAAATTAATAAATTTTTATTAGCATTCACTTTTTGTATGCCCGCAGGAGCAGTTTGTAATTTCAGGAGCAAAAAATAAAGCTCGCGATCATCTCGTTCGAAGAGAATAAAAAAAAAAGGTATCCGCCAGGAGAAACGAAATGCGATATCATCTCGCATCAGCCAGCGGTGATTGCATAGTAAAAACCACACACGCCCGGGGACCGTATGCTTAGCCCCGGCAACGACACCCGCTCCCGTCCAGATAAGGTAACGCGACGCAGTGTGATTTCGCGGGGACGGAAGTCATTGCCTATAACGCGTCCCTGTAACAGCTGGAATTTACACGACTGGCTTTCGTCGGAAATACGTCCTACGCGCTTAGACCGACACACGCCGATAGTCGCCGCGCTACTACTGCGCCAGGGGGGGGGGGAAAGGTGAGGGGGGGGGGGGGTTGTCGCTCGGGCGCCCCATCTAGAATCATGAGCTCGACGCGGCTTATTGCATTTCCAGCTCGCCGATGAATTATGACATTCGATTTCCAGTTTGCTTTGATTTCTTCGGGAAGCAATCGAAACCAGACGATTTTATTTAAATTCTAAGCCTTTTTTTTGTAAATGTAAGTATATTACGGTACTGCGAGTAGATGTAGTAACTATTTCCACTTTAAATGAATTCGTATAATTACTAATTTTATTTATTTATTAGATGCGTGTACATAAAGTTTAAGAGATTTATTTAATATATGAATTAACGTTAATTATAATGAATTTAATATTCATTCAAAAAAACTATTATGAATAAAACTTTTGTACTTTTTTTTATATAATTTCTTTATAAGAAATTTCTTTATAAGTTATAACTTGTAGTAACTATTTCCACTTTAAATGAATTCGTATAATTGCTAATTTTATTTATTTATTAGATGCGTGTACATAAAGTTTAAGAGATTTATTTAATATCTGAATTAACGTTAATTATAATGAATTTAATATTCATTCAAAAAACTATTGTGAATAAAACTTTTGAACTTTTTTTTTTAATTTCTTTATATAAGAAATTTCTTTATAAGTTATATAACTTGCGGTGGATAGAGGGTATAAAGTCGAGGTTAATTAAAGGGTAATCCGGTGATCGATAAAAAAAATTTCAATTCACAGAAAGAGAAGAATCATCATCAATATTCAACTAACGATTGGTGCAGCATTGATGAATTTATACCGAAATAAAATGGACGGCGGCCATAATGAAAAGCTGCTCTACTCCCAATCAAATATTCCATTTCGCGAAAAACCGACCTGACCGCTAATGCACGTAACCGTTGTAGATGTATAAAGCCGGCGCATTCGGCGAAATAGCCGCTGGTTCAATTAGTGCGTTGCTCATCGATTATTTTACGATTTTCTGCGACCGTTTCTTGGCCTTCCATTTGTACGATCTGTCGTGTTATATTTCGTGCTGAATTATTTGGCTTAAAGGTCGAGTATCGCAAAAATGAACTGCATCATTTGGGCGATATTTTAAAATTTTATTTTAATGGACAATGTAATAAAATTTTCAGGCAGTTTTAATGCGACCGAAGGAGCAAAAAATAACGAAAAATTAAATTAATATTTCATTAATTAGTGGAAAATCGTATTTTAATTATTATTTTGCTCCAGTGGGAAAGTTTAAATATTAAACAATTTCATTTTCGCTTCATGTCCATTCAAGTGTAAAATCAGTTTTTTGAATTATGGACTTTCAAACGACATGTCTCATTAATTTTTGACAAGCAAGCTTTTCGTACCGCATATTTAAATGTTCGTCAGGAAAATTGTTTCAAAAATCGAAAATTATTTGAAATTTTTAAGTAAAAATACTTGAATAATCAGTGACTCTTTTAAAATACACTTTCAAAAAGTAACTTAATTAAAAATTTTTCATTCATTCATATAACCTTACTATATGCACTGAAAATGATTAATTAAATATAAATAATAAAATTGAATTACGTGTTTTCAGTAATTCAATTTATTATTTATTTGA
>JAWWEP010039401.1:0-12641 GCA_035582995.1 Sycophila quercilanae | reverse complement strand
CAGAAAACAAAGAGGCCTTTTCAGGGGGCTGAAATTCCTGAGCGTTCGGTGCGCCATAAGAAGTTATCACTTCAAAAGAAAAAAAAGCGCCGCTCTTCAGAAAGATCCATCGAATTCCTCATCTCGTTATGGGTGCAGATACTGACCTTTACCTCCCGCCCGGCCGAGTGGAAACGAACGACTCTCCCGAGGGCAGCCGCACGAAAAAAAGAAAAAGAAAAGGAGCAAAGTACACATAATTCCCCGAGAGAAAGAGAAAAGGCGCGCGCAGAAAGAGGAAGGGAATCAACCTGCCCTCCGTATACCTGCGTCCGCCCTCGGGCCCGAAAATCTCACGTTGCCGCTCCAAAGGGGGGCAGAGGAGAGTACTATATATATACATACACTAAGGGGAGAGGGAGAGAGAGAGAGGAACACTCCCTCCCACAGTCCGTCCGTGCATGAGCTCTCGACTCCGGGGGCCCGGCCGTTTGGCGCCAGCGGCTCCAGTAGCCGAGCGTCCCTCCGACCGGTCGCTCGATCCCATCTCTCTTCTACGCAGACGCTCGAGGTCCTCCGAAAAATCGCCGAGTTGAAACGCTCGAGTGTACACCAGTGCGAACTGCCCTTGTAACCAGTGCGCGCGTCCGGGAGATCGGTAAAAAATCGGTGGAAAATCGGTGAAAATTGCAATCCAAGGACGCGAGGCAAGGTCGGCGAGGATGAGGTGATCCCCAGGCCACATCCCCCGGGGTAAGCGTCATTACTCAGGAATCTGCGGCGCCGGCCGAGAGGCGCCTACGGCGCGGCGCGTACGTGAGCGCAATATAAACGCCGGAGGCGCGCGCGCGCGCGCGTGCACTCGACGACGCCTCCTCCCCCGCTGCGGCGGCGGAGGTGCAGTAGTATTATCGCAGGAGGCCGATTTCTCGGAAGTGCGTGCATGTCTGTGCAGCCGGCGATGGGCGCCTTTTTTAGGGTACTTCAATAGCCGCTTCGACGAATTCGCGATTCTTGTATCATCCTCTTATGTGTATGAATATATATGTCTCTATGTATATATGTTTATGCATATCTATATATCTATAGATTATATATATATACGTGTACCCCTTTTTTGGCGGGAATAGAAGTGAGAGGGTCTGAAGGCTGCGCTGTAGAAAAAAACCTGTTGTAAAATTACTGTATTTAACGTGGGTATAATAACGCGAGCTGCATATTAAGTGCAGTAAAATTTGCAGTGCGCGATTTTTTTGTTGTTGCGATTTTACACGAACGGCCTGACGAAAGTACTGCTCTCGAGTATAGTAATTTTACTATTCGATTCGTTATTTTTACTGTAGTATAAAATATTTGTTAGAAGCGATGACAATTTAGTGTTTATTTAATCTTTCGAGTTCAGTGTGCACTGCATTCTATTGTATTTTTATAATTAATGTTTTTTACTTTAATTTTTTTTTTTCAACTGATAACAATCGTAAATTTATAATATTTAAATAGTAAATTTACTGACTTAATAATGCGACTGTTTGAAAAATCTCTACGATCAGCGTAAAATTATTATGTCATAAAATTATCACAGCTTCATAACGATTTTTCGTATACAATGACACTTTTACGTCATGTAATATTGTAAAATCATTATAACACACACTCGTAATTTTCATTTAGTTTTTATTTACAGCGTGGAGGATGCAGGATTTCATTTTTTTTTTATTAATTTTTTTTTTTTTTTACTATTATTCGGTCTTTGGGAGGAAATAATCGGGTGCTCAAGTTCGTTCACCGGTTTTTGATTATTCACATGACGAGGACAGCGTGTTTCGTGGTGACGATGTTTTTTTTTCCTTTGAGGCTGGACGCTTGGAGTGGCGTGTATATTGAGCGGAGTTCTTGTTTTTGATGGATTCGATAGTTGCTCGATCTCGACGTGCAGCCTTTTAATGCGGTGTTTAGAATGCGCTGAAAGGATAAGACTGGGGAATATCGTTAATTTTGTTATTGAGAAAAATTATTGAGGAAATAGCAGGCTGTCGTCTGAGCTATAAGCTCCTTATGATTACGGTTTTTTTTTTCAATGAATGTAGCTTTAAATTTTTCATTAAATAGTGAACAGTTAATTAAAATATTTATGTTAATAATGTACACGGTATTTGAATTTTTAAAAACACTCTGTTTATTTCTTTTTAAATATATTTTTAAATAATATTTACAAGGACTATTTATACTTATACATATCTAAAAGATCTTTAAAATATCTTTTAAATGTATTAATACATAAATACATTTAAAACATATATTAAAGATCTTTTAGATGCAAAAAAAAGTATTTAAAAATCAATCACTTGTTTCCTTATTTTGATCGAAACTTTTTTAAATCAATTTTATTACAAAAGTATTACAAAAAAACTAACTAAAAAATTAATTGAATAAAATTCATGTTTATAAATAAATTACTTAAAAAATAAATACTAAATTAATTTGCTCGCGAAGCTTATGTAGCTCCTCTTAATAATTATTATTTCTGTATTTTAAGCAAATCTTTGAAAAATATGCAAGAAGTAATCTAACGAAAAACAAAACATTACTCGAATAACATTTCATTACGATAAACACTAAATTTAACGAATAAGCAGTCTCACCAAATAAAATTAATTTTCACCAATTTTTCTGACAATAAAACCGTTGTTTCACTAAATACTTATACTTATTCTACTTAATCTCAATCACTCTTCGATCGAACAAAATAAATACTTAATCAATTAAAACTTCATACATATACAAATTTTAACAAAACAAAGCGCGTTAAAAAAAGTAATAAAAAAAAAAAAAATAAAAACTAAAATGAAATTCCGCGCGAGCGAATAAAATAGGAGCGACGATCGCATAGCGCACTTCACTCAATAAAGCAATAAACAAACACACGACTCGTCAAAAAGGATAAGCGCCGAGCAGTTGAATTGGAGCGGCGGACAACATCGCCGGCGCCTCCGCGGCTCAATTGCCCCGCGTGTTTCTCGTTTCGCAATTGCCGCTCGCGTGCCCGAAGCCTTTTATCGCGCGATAACGCCGCAGCGCACCCGCCGGCCCCGTGTATTTTTCCTCTATATACATGTATACACGCACATTTTTATATTTGTATACATATGTATATATTTATATGTATACATATTTACATATATAGATACTACATATTATATGTATGTAAGTATATATGGATATACATTATGTATATTATAATAATAATAAAGCGCGTGGCCGGCGTGCCCCTGGAATTCTCTCTTACCGCTCCCCGCGCCGGTATTTCGACCCGCGATCGAATCTAAAGTATATAGGTATCGCTACCCTGGGATCTTTTTCACGGACGCGGGAAATTCCGAAGGCTGTTTTAATTTTTCGAATCAAGTGTCTAATTTCGGATTAGTGGCGAACTACTGCTATTTATGATGGAATTAATGCGTAATTTGTAGAAAAAAACTGCTGCGATTAGTGAAATTTCAGTAAAAATTAATTATAAATTTATTTATTTATTTAATAATTTACGGGTTGCCCCACGTATTATGCAAAATAATATATTTTTCTAAAATTAATATATAAAATTATAAAATTAATTAAAAATTTTTATTCAGTGCAGAATATAATAATTTCGTTAATTCTTCACTCATTCAAGTTTAAAGCAAAAGGAGCAAAAGTTTCGTATAAATAAATTAGATTGTTTTGAAATATTGATTTGTTACTGTTAATTTCGATGTGTGTGTTCTTAATTCAATTATATTGTAATTATAATGATCATCAATTACTAGTAATAATAATTAATATACATTTGTGGATAAAATAAACTGTAAAAGTTATAAAGCTTACTATTGTTATCTTGACTGATTCTATTTTATAACGAATCAGTAAAACGAATTTTACAAAAAAAATGATAAAAGATCTCGAGTATTTTTTTATTAAAATCTCATTTAATACTGATTTCTAATGCAATTTCAAAATTATCGACATAAAAATGAAAAAAAAAGACTATACAATCGAAGCGAAACAACGAAAAGACAAGAAAGAAAAAAAGAAGTATAACAATGCCTCGTAAAAATAGACCAGCCGCTGAGAAAAACTCGACGAAACGGAGCAAAGTCGCGCGCAGATTACCGATTTGCGACACTGCAAACACAATAAAAAAAAAAAAACGCGATTCGATACCCGAGCTATACCGCAAAGTCGCGCGGCGTCGGAGGTTCGATCATCTAAAACGCGCGACATTGAAGTGCTACCATTAAGATAAAGAGAGGGGAAAAAAAAGACAGTTAATTCGCCATCTTAGCGCTGATACTCCGGCACAGTGCGCGCCGATCTATTTTTAGATGTATCACTGCACATCGATGTGCCTCTTATTCCCTCTCGGGCTCTTTGAGCGCCTCGCGCGCGCAGAATCTGCTTTCTGTCAATGACTTATCTCTATCTCTCTTTTCTTCTTTCTCTTTCTCTTTTCTCTCTCTCTTTCTCTCTCTTGAGTTTGCCATTATTTATATAATAATATTCGTGGATCGGAGGCCTGTCAAAAGTCCAAACTCACTGTTGTCAAAGTGGGGGAGGCTGTGCACCGTGGGCTTAGAGTGCTTGATTGGAAAGCTTTCACCCCCCTGCAGAGCTCAGCAGCATTGTTCTATAAAAGTGATGATTCTATTTTTTGCAGTGCGTACGCTTGCCTGGATCTCGCTGATGATTGTTGATCGCTGAACGGACCAGGGGACCCAGAAATACTCTCCATCGTTGAAAATAGCATTGTCTTCGGATTGAAACTAGTGAGCGATGAGTTTAGAAGTGTTAAATTTTGTTGTTTGTTAAGTTCTTTGTGATTTTATAACTTGTGTGGCTTGTCTTTGCAGAAGGTTAGAGGAGAAAAACTGGATCGAGCAAGGTAACCACAGGCTTGAACAACTGCCACCGAAAATGGATGGTGAAGAAAGGTCATCCAGATCAGGGCCGATGGCTTCACTGAACAATCTATTCTCCTTCACCAGTCCAGCAGTAAAAAAGTTATTAGGTATTTTTAATTTGAATATTGCTTATTTACAATATGTTAAAGTTTGTAAAGCTGAAGCACAACGTAGTTATCCAAAGTAATTTTACTATAAATAATTATTTACATGCTACATTATAACCTCTTAAGTTTTTAATTATTAGTGTTTAATTATATATATGGACCACTGTGTATTAGAAAAATATGTAACCAATAAATAACTTTTTAGGTTGGAAGCAGGGTGACGAAGATGAGAAATGGGCTGAGAAAGCAGTAGAATCCCTAGTAAAGAAGCTAAAAAAGAAAAAAGGTGCCTTTGAAGAACTAGAGAGAGCAGTGAGCAATCCAGGAACACCAAGTAAATGCATAACCATACCCAGAAGCTTGGACGGCAGATTACAAGTGTCCCATCGAAAGGGCCTGCCTCATGTGATATACTGCAGAGTCTGGAGATGGCCAGATCTACAATCCCATCACGAGTTGAAACCCCTGGACATCTGTCAGTACCCCTTCTCCGCCAAGCAGAAGGAAGTGTGTATCAATCCTTACCACTACAAACGAGTAGAAAGTCCAGTTCTACCACCAGTTCTGGTACCCAGGCATTCTGAATTCGCCCCGGGCAGACTACCCATGACCTTTCAGCAACACAGCGAATCCACAATGCCCCAGAATATGTCATACTACTCGAACGACTTCAACAACGGTGGCATCAGCGGCGGCAGCATCGACGGCAGCGGCAACTCGCCAGTCTCCTCCTACGGCTCGTCGGTGTCGAGCCCTATAAACGCAGCCAACAGCAGTCACAATCCCTACGCCGCGGGCAACAACGGCCTGAGCGAAACGCCGCCTCCCGCCTACTCGCCCTCCGAGGACGGCTCGCAGTACGGCCAGTCGCCGTCGCCCAACTCCATGATGGCCATGGACATCAGCAATGCCCAGGACGTCGCCCCGGTGCCGTACCAGGAGCCGCGCTACTGGGCCTCCATCGCCTACTACGAGCTCAACTGCCGTGTCGGCGAAGTCTTTCACTGCCAGTCGCCGTCGGTTATCGTCGACGGCTTCACCGATCCCAGGAACAACTCGGCGAGGTTCTGCCTCGGGCAGCTCTCCAATGTCAACCGCAACTCGACCATCGAGAACACACGTCGACACATCGGCAAAGGCGTTCAGCTTCACTACGTCGGTGGAGCGCTCTTCGCCGAGTGCAATTCTGACTCTGCTATTTTCGTCCAGTCCAGGAACTGCAATCATCAGCGAGGCTTTCATCTCAGTACTGTTATCAAGATACCGCCCACCTGCTCACTCAAGATTTTTGACAATCAGCTGTTCGCTGATCTTCTGGCGCAGAGCGTGTGCCATGGGTTCGAGGCTGTTTACGAGCTCACAAAAATGTGCACCATTAGGTAAAAGGATATAAATTGAATTTTTCAAACTGTTACTTTTGTTTAAATGTATTTTGGTTCAAATTGTTGATTGAAAGAGTAACCATCAAGTAATGTCTTAGATGATTGTGATAATTTTCAAATAAGAATTTCAGTTACTATATTCCATTGTAATTTTCAGGATGTCTTTCGTAAAAGGATGGGGAGCTGAGTACCATAGACAGGATGTGACCTCAACACCTTGCTGGATAGAGATGCACTTGAATGGTCCATTGCAGTGGCTTGACAATGTCCTTACTCGTATGGGAACTCCGCACAATGCCATTAGCTCAGTGTCATAAGTAGGAGGTGATGGAAAGCTCAAGATAGAGAAGCTCACTTGAAAAAAGCTAGACTTGAAAAAATTGGAAGTGTAATTGTTAAAATATTGAATTTAATAATGTATCGACCTACCTACAAAAGTTTATTATTGAACAATATATTTACATATTTGTAAGTAGCTCGATACATTGGTACATTCAAGTTTGTAGGTATGTACTGTAAAATATGAAGCAGATGAAAGCATGTAATTTTCAAATGACGTGCAAACGAAGAATGAAGTTTTTTCTATGTAAATGCTCAAAGAGATGCCATATACTGAAACCTCCATATTTTTAGATGAAGTAAAAATACTTTTTTTTATAGTGCAATATTTGATAACTGAACGTATACCATATCAAATAAATGTACTGATTTTGAGTAAGAAGAAAGAAGACTTAAAGGAGATTTGAAGCATGTTAGCAATATTTACAATGTCAATAATTTAGTTTCATTTTCGGCCATTACTAGAACTAACTTCGCGTTAGACTGGTTTAGTTGCCCTGTAAATGAAATAAAAAGTGTATAGTTAAGAAGTTATTAGATTTTACGATGAAAAATACTCTTTTAAGTTATAAGTTTAGCAATGTACAGTCTTATATGAAATTTTTTGAATCTATTTAAGATTTGACTATGCCGCAAAGAACGCGTTACAACAGTGTTTTTAAAAAGAGGTCTCTGCTTATTGCAAAGATGGAAAATCAAGAGTTTTTTAAGTTACTTACTTAAATATATTTTAGCAGAAAAGCATAGTAAACGAGGAGTTTAGATAGTGTAAATTGTTAATTTTGCTATGATTTCTTAGAAGTTGTTAAGATGTAATTAAAAAAAAAATTCATATAAATTATTATATGTATAGAGAAATTTTATGATCGTGTCTTCCAATCAAACGAAAATATCGACAGCAAATGCGTTGGATATATTTTTTTAAATATGTAATGATTGACTCTGTAATTGATAGAAAAAAAAAGTTTAGAAAATCGTGCCTTGACGTTGTAAAAGTGTACTTTCATTTTGTTACAATATTTTAATTGTAAAAAAATATATTTTTTCAAACGAAAAATAAATATACATGTACTAAAACCATCTACTTGATTCGACATATTTTCCTTGTTAATTTTCAAACATCTGTATGTATAATGTAAATGTAATAATTCAAAAAATATGTTGCGTTTTATCATACATTAATAAATTTTTAATAATCATTAATATTATTCATATTAATTATTATTAACAAATTATTTATGTACCTACGTTAATTTACATAGAATATTAATTAATGTTACCGTACAATAGAAGTATAAATTAATTTTAAAAATTGCAATATATTATTGCTTATAGTAAAAAAAAAACGGCCATAAATCAATCCACAATTCATTAGATCTGTACTATCAATTTCTCGATATCATTTGGGCCGAAGCTCAAACTGTGGATGAATCACTCATAGGCACAATCTAATAAAGCAGATCCGCAATAACTTCATTTTCAACTTCCACGAACTCAATTCACCAACATTATTTCTTATTATATAGCACCGCCTTGTAGTCACTTGTGCCGACATTATTATATATCGCGTAAAGGCAGAACAGAAGCTCCGCAAGCTCGGAACAATGGGCTTTTAACTCGCCGTTCATTTTGTTTTCAAAGTTTAGAATTTACAAAGTCACGCTATTTTACATTAAGTACTTCACTCGAGGACGTAATTTGGAGCCGATACCTGAGAACAAACAGTATAAGAATTAATTTTTATTTATTTAATTCATTATTTAATAGTAAATCAAATTCAATTATTAAGTTATATGTATTTACTTATCTTGTATATCACTTTTTTTAAATATTTAATTTAGTTAAGCAGTCCTAAGTTCTGTTTCGAATTAAAAAAAAATGTAAGATAGAATTATACTATAAATAAAAAGTTCTGTACAGCTTTCTACTGATATTTTGCTATGCATGTGTTATATTTTTTATAATTATATAAGTATGGAAATTTTAAGTATTAAATTTCGTTATTTTTGTATTTTAATTTTATTCTAAGGACTTCGTTTACTACAACAATACTCAAATAAATATATAAATATATAAACATAAATAAATAAATAAATTCATATGACGCGCAGGTATATAAAACTCGGCTGTTTTCCTCTATAAGAATTAATTACTATTGTGATTTATAACAACAAAGGGTTTCTATTTAATTGTTAATAAAATACTATAATAAAATAAGAGTTTATAAAAAAAAAAAAAAAATTATGCCTTGAATTTGTAAATTTTGATTATCCGTATATAAGTTGAAATATCTTTTTTCGATTTTTCTTTTGTACATACATACATTAATTAGAAAAATATTAATTATCAACAATGAAGTGTGATATATTTATATATAAACACTTAATATTTAATAATCCAGAATCCATTATTATCTTTAGAGCCGCGCTCAAAGTGACGGTCACAGTACCAGTGGTTCAAAGACGGTCACTTCCTTATTTATCCAAGGCTCCTTCCAGGGGCTTTCCGTCGCAATGGCGGCTTAGTCCAGTTCGGCCACTCGTAGACGTCGGACCGTACCATCGAGCCGCGATGTGCTCCGGCACCTGAGCCTCCTCCAATTCGCTTTCGCGCTGCACCTGGTGACTCACGATGACTGCCGACGAGAAACTCATCTTCTCCAAGATCGTCCAGCATCTGGCCAGGTCCCTCGCCGCGATCAAAAGCACACCGTGGGAGAAGGTACACCGTTCGATCTTTTTTTTAACTGCCTCTGTTTTTTTTTAATCTCGTTCTTGTTGCTCCGAATTTGGCGCTTTGCGAGGGTCGCTTGATGGAAAAACCGAGTTTCTCCTTTCTTTTTTTAAATCTTTTTTTTTTTTGGAGGTAGTCGTAAGTAACGTCGAGTACAAAGTGTATGAGATTATCGGGTTGGCAAGGCCTTGATCTGTCAAAAGATAGGATACGTCATTGCTTTTAAATACCATGAATGGGAATGACTATGAAATCTGATGATTTTTCGAAATTCCTCGAGTATTGTTTGTTCAGCGCGATAAGCGCGATATTTTAAGTGGATTCTCTGTGGGGAGTGTTACTTTAGCAGTGATGTGTTTTTGCAGGTGAACTGGCTGTTCAAAAGATGTCCGCTGGATTCTGCAGGAGTGTTTCGCTTGGATCAACGGGGTCAGGATGCTGTTATTGCTCTTGGGATATACTTCCTCGAATCGGAGCTGCAGCACAAAGACAGAATATTGCCGTACCTTTTGAAGCTGTTGCGGGGATTGCCCAAGGCTGTTTGGTTAGACGAGACTCCTTGTGTGCAACTAGGTAGAGTTCCAGTGGCAGAGAGGTTCAGTTTTTGCTTGAATACACTATTGAGTGATATCGCAGCAAGATGCGAATCTGCCAGAGAAGAGATCATAGCAACACAGGTGGAGATTCTTGCGGTGTTGACCAACCTTGTCCGTGGCTGCATTGATCAAAACAATGGGAGGGCGATGCAAGCAAAATGTAGGTGAAACTAAAAACCAATGCACTTGTTATTTTTTTTCTTATTACCTATTGTTTATTAATTTTATGTAAATTCTTATTCTTTTATTTTTTATTTCAGTGACACTATGCAAGTGCTTAGTTCCTATTTTGATTGGTTTGGCAAGGTCTATGGGTCGCTTTGCTTATGAAGGTGCACCACTATTAAGCAGAATCTTTCCCAGACCAGAACCACCCATACCAGAGTGCAAAATTGAAATCAGTCGTTTTGAAAAGAAACCACACAATTTTTCCAATTATCGATCTATCATACCTCGCTCACTGAGCGGTGATTTGAATCCTAGACTAAGCTCAGGCACTGTTCAATCAACATTTTTACCAAATAATGACAGCACTACTGCAAAACGGCCTATGCTGAAGTCGTATCTATCCGTACCATATGACCCAAAGAATTATTTTTTCAACCGATATGGTTCCAGCTTCAACCAGTTTCCTCAGATGCGCTGCAACGAAACCCAAAACCGAATGGGTCTGCAATTTAGTGTAGTGCATTTGCAAAGTGTTCTTGCACTAGCAAAGAAGTTACTTACCAAAGATGTTTTATCCTTCCTTGATGAGGAAGCTCAACAGGTACCTTTCATTTTTTTTCTTTCATTTCTTCTACTTGATATCTTCTCTTATATTCTGATATCTTATTTTAAACGATTACGTCAACAGGTGTATATCTCCGGGCAAGTGCAAATATTTCCGTACCGAACGTTCAGCGAAACGATGAATTTAGTCATGGTCGCGTTGCTGCGCGAGCTTCTTCAGGGCCAGAAGGATTTGCCGGGCCCTTTTACCAGAGACGTCCAGGAATTTATGAAGGGCCTTTTCCTATCCGGACAGACCGAACTTCAGTCAAGACAACAACACGATGCCAGCGAAAGAGAGGACATGGATACTGATTATAAAACAGTTAACAGATTCAAAATGAACGTCATGGCGAACTCCGCTTGTGTAGATATTTTAGTGTGGGCCATTGGCGATGAGACTGGTACGAAATTCATTTTCTTGTTGCCTTTATAAGACATTCGATGTTATCACAGTACAAATTCATTTAATTTATTTGTCGTAACTTTATGTTCTCTATTCTTTAAAAAGTAACAAAATTCTTAATTTCTGAAATACTTGTTGACGTTAACTGAAGCGAAAAAATACTGTTTTTGCAGTAAAGGGCGAGTACGATCTGTCTGCTCTCTTTGCGGATTTTCATTCGATGCTGTTGGGCGCGGGTATCGATGTTCTCTGAATCTTGTGTTCAATTAATGCTTTTTTTTCTGCTGTTCAACTCATAAATTAACTGTCATGGATCACTAACATTTTTTCATATCAGAATGATATGAAAATGGACTTGCTGACCTCATTCCTATATTAAGATTGTGTGTTAAATACCTGCTCAATTAATTCAGTTTTTTTTTTTTAATTCTCAAATATTATATTTTCCAATCTTTTAAACAAAAATTAAGCTCACACTTAAGATGTTAAATTTTTCATGAAGCAAATTTAAAATGTATAATGAATATTAATTCAGGAAACTTTTGAGTTACTTGATTGTTTTTTTAAAAAAATTGGAAACTAGCGAACTCCAAAAATAAAGATTCTTTAAATAATTCCACGTAATACATAAAAGAAAACAGATTTTACCTTTTCTGCAATTAATACTTAACCTGTAGTTCTAATACTTCTTTAGCTCTAGAAAAAAGCCTGCAAAATCTAACTTCGACAGTAACTAATCCACTGAAAAATCTTCAGGTGCAGACAGTCTGTGCAGTCGTCTAACAGAGAAGATCTACTCGAACTACAGTCACAAACTAGTCCTGGCGCACATGCCGCTGCTGATGGTGTGTCTGGACGGACTCGGCAAGTTGGCGCAAAAGTTTCCCAACATAGCGACCACGTCGATCTACAACCTGCGGGATTTCCTGGTGACGCCGTCGCCCATTCTGCTGAAGCTGCACAAGCAGTGCTGCGAGATGGCGACGCGGAACCGACTGAAGGTGACGGTAGACAACGGCCTGCCGAGGGAGAACCCGACCGAGATGGCATTTGAGACTCTGCGCGACGCCGCCATCAGGAACCTCTGCATCGCCCTCGAGGCCGCCTACTCCGTCGACTCCGATTGCGTACCCGCGCTAGTCGCGAGCGTCTCCAATCGACTTTTTACCGCCGAAATTAGCGATAGGTTCTTAAGCTTTTACTATGAGTTTGTTCACTTGCTCGCAATATTTGAACAAAGAAAATCTTTTATATGTCTATTTAAATAGTTTTTTTTTCTTTTTAATGAAAAAAGTATAGGTCCTGTGCAGTAATAATTGTATTAAATGATAAAGCTTTAAAGCCATTAACAGTAGGTATGAGTCTGATAGGAATTTAACGGTTTATTTTTTAAA
>JAWWEP010039350.1:0-12652 GCA_035582995.1 Sycophila quercilanae | reverse complement strand
CAAACATTTTATATTCTTGCTAATAGTATCATAAATTGATTGCATTTCGTTAAATAATTGAATTGCTTAAACGAGAAATTAAATTCTTGATAAGATTCATTGAGTCGATAAATAATAATTTAATAGCCAGGTAATTTCCTTCTTTAAGTGCAACATGATATCGCAATAAATTTTCTCATTTGACTTCGCCGTTGAAAGGCTCCACGAAAAGCGTAACATAGCATTTCAATCGTAAAATTCTGGTCGTCGTAAATCAACGGGAAGGCATTTTATGATACGGAACTCTACGAATGCTTTGACTGCAGGAGATATAGAATTTGTACATTTAATAGTACCGGCAATTAAATCAGTATTGTATAACAGAATGTTCTAGATAGTAAACGAAAATTAAAACAAGTTATCGAATTATTTTTCAGCTAATTTAAATTATATTCCTTAGAAAAGTTTCTCTTTATAAGAAGTTGATGGACTTTTAATTGTTGACGTTTTTCAAATAAACTTATTAGTTTCAAATAAGTACTCAGAATGGATTATTATAAATTCAAAATTTCATAATTTTGAGCTTGGGGGTTTGCCCCCTTAATCGATACTTCATTAATATTAGCGTTGAAAAGTATGCTGGTACGCTTTAAAAATAAATGCTTACTTTTGTAAATATAAAACAATGAAATTTTAAGTAAACAAAATGATAAAAGATCGAGCCGAATCGCAGTGAAATAAAGCATGAAGAATGAAAAACTTAAAGTGATCGAGATAAAGGAAGCAAAAGTGGCGTGAGAAAAACGAGTAAATGGAGCACGGAAGGAGAGTAAATAGGGGACAAAAATAAGACAAAGATGAATGAAGAAAGGAGAAGTTATATGAGCAAGTGGTCCGGGCGCTAAATATCCGGTGAGAGAATGCGCCAAAGTCCGTGTGTCTTCTGTAGCCACCCAAGGAAAAGCACACATTGCTTCGGACAAACCACTAGCTTCCTGAAAAAGGAGGGCGTAAAACTCACAACGAGCTCAATAAATAAACTTGCAAACGAAATTGCGCCTCCCACGTAATCTGCTCTTTCAAAATATATCTTCTTTTTTTAACTTCATTCGACCGTTTCAATTGAGCGCGTGTGTTAAATTTTATTTTCATCGCTTTTTATACTGTCACTTCCAATTTTTGTCAATCTTAATGAAAGGCCAACTTTTAACACTCTAAATTAAGCAGCATATTATTTTATTTTTGGAAAAGAAGCCTTTATTTTTAGTATCAGTATTGTTTGCGACACCGAAAAATGGAATTAAAAAAAAAAAATTTACTTCGCAGTGGTCTCGGACTTTCCAAATTAAGTTGTGCATCAACGAGGAAACGAAGTGAGAAATGCTGTTGATACTTTATAGAGAGCTCCATCAAATATTTAACAATCAATTTGCGCATCTAAAAAACTTTTTTAAATTATCGCTTTATTGATATTCAAACGGAACTTCTTTTAACACAAAACTTTCAAAATTAATATTACAAACTTTGCCGATTCCGAAACTACTCGCTGAACTTGCAGGGGTCCGTGTACATAAAATCCGCCGAACTTTTCATATAATTCGAAATAAAAATTCCATTTTAAATGAAAAAGAAAACGTTAGGAAAATAAGGCAGGAAAAAGATCCGATTTGACACCCTTCACAAATTCTCTCACTCTTTTTCTTCCCTGCGTGGAGCTCCCGCAAGGAGAAACTTTCATTAATAGAAAAAAGAAACCCATATAGACGCACAATAAGCGTCGTACGTAAATATTTGAACTTTCATTCGCACGAAAAGTATAGCAGAAAAGTTTAGAATAAAAGAAAAAAAAGTGGAAACCCTCCAAAGAAGTCCTCCGCATAGTACGGCACTCTTCGCCCTACAATGGCTGATGGTCGCGGCCGTGGGCATCCAGATATTTATCCGACACAGGCAGGAAATTCGTAGAGGTGAACAAGTAGGAGAAGCGCAAAAATAGGGTCGGACGATATCGTAACGAGCGAACGGTTCCCTTTACGGGAGACTTGGAGAGTTTCTAGCTACGCGGTGAGGCGCGGGGGATGATCTTCTCTGCTATTACAGAGGAACAAGAACTTTCACAATCGTCCGGATTAAATCGGCTGCGTACACAATCGAGTAGCTTTTGCTCTTCCATCTTGCACGTGAGCTTGCCTCTCTTCTGGGGCTTCCTTTTCTCGAGCGACGACGCCTCTCACTTTTCGTATATTCCTTTTGTCGAGGATGGACGGGCGCGCCAGTGCCGACGATAACGCCATCTCCATGGATCAAGTCCTCGGGTCCCGAGTCGCCCCCCCCCCCCCCACATGTTTATATCTTTTGGTCTGCTGGGATTTAGAGATCGTTTCATGCTTATTCGTTTTCTGTTTTTGTTTTTTTACTTCGGCGAGAGCCTTGAGTTGACAGTTAGCTTTAGATGGTTTTTTGTTTTGTGTAAAATCTGTTTGAATTGTTAGTTCTTCATTTCATTTCATTTCATATCATTTTATTTTATTCAATTGACAGAAATTTTAATGCGAAATGATTGTCTATCTATGTTATCTATTCATCAATTTCAATTATAAATTTTGAAGTGATTAATCTCCAAAAAAATTAAACAAAGAATTTGATTAACAAATAATAAAAAAAAAAAGCAGAAATTGATTGTAGTATACCGATTTAATGACGAAAACGATAAAAATTGTAGAATCACAATAATTGTTGGCAATCAAAAAATTAAATTAATAAAAAGTCAAAAAATAAATAATAATTCTGGCATGATTATTGTGTACGGTGCACAAAGCAGTAGTCATCGGCACTCAAATATTTAGAACATACTGCAATAATTCTCCATCCTCTTTTATACACAATTTTTTTAGCTATTCAGTACGTTCATCTACTGTTTCACCGTTTCTAAAACAATTTATCATTTTTATGTTGAACCTTTTTTAGGAAGTTTACGAAAACTGATATTTTGATTCAAATTTATTTTAGAGTCACGACCTTCGACACAACACTTTTTCCTGTACTTCGACGTTCTGTACTTTAACGGAAATTCAATTTTTGTTCTCTCAAATATTTTTTGAATTTAATGTAGATACTTAAATGTTAAAATATTCAAAAATAGGAGAATTACTGATAATTAACATGCGTAAATATTGATGCTTGTATACTGGTATTGACCATATTGTTTTAGTTCGCGAAGTGAGCACAAGCTTCGAATTGCAATTGTAGATTCGCAATAATCTATTCTCAATTATAATTACTTCCCTATAATAATAGATCGGGTGCATGAAATACATGTAAGCAAATGATGAATGTATCGACATTTTACTATGAAAATATGTTTACGTTGACCACAAGAGGCGTTGCGCTCCCATATAAATGAGTGCGAATATTGGCACTGATTTATGCAAAAAGTCGCTACCAGGTATCGCAGGTGCACCCGGCCTATTGCTCTCGATGAACGATACAGTGTAGAAATAACTCAGGATCTGGATTTTTTTTTTTTTTTTTTTTTTTTAAATCTTTTAAAAGATACTTTTTTCTGTTTTTTGTTATATTCATTTGTTCTTGCTTGTCCCTTAAACAAACTATAGCAAACAACGGTTCTTAGT
The DNA here is from genome assembly GCA_035582995.1 of Sycophila quercilanae. Taxonomy (NCBI): domain Eukaryota; kingdom Metazoa; phylum Arthropoda; class Insecta; order Hymenoptera; family Eurytomidae; genus Sycophila; species Sycophila quercilanae. The sequence continues at coordinate 9,041 of JAWWEP010039350.1, read as the reverse complement.
AATACATATAGATATATTTTTGTTCAAAGATTAATTAAGAAAATCGATCAACTACGACTATTTTCCCGTTAATTAATTTAAAAATTTGATTTTCAATTCGCAATGCAATGCATTTCAGTGCGATAAGTAACTATTTCTGTACAACGTTATACACTGCAGTAGATACCCACAATTCAAAACTTTACTTTAAATACTTAATTCAGACACAAAACTTCAAAAGTTAATCCAACCTTTGACGTTTCCGCAATCCAGATAAAATTCGTCTTAACCCTTACGCCCCCCCCCCTCCTCCACAGACAGTATAATCGTGCCACCCAAGACAGATTCAAAGTGAGACACTAGTAAATCGAGAGTAAAAAGAGTAAATTTTCGAGGAAGAGAAGATAAACTTCGACGTGGCGGGGCACTCGACGCTGATAAAACTTAACTTCTCAGCTAACAGCTCGCAATTTAACGATCGTCTTTTGTAATAAACAGCGAAACGGTCGGAGGTGGGGAAGTCGGCGTAGACCCGGGCGTCTAGGGCTTGACTCACTTCCATCCCTCACGGCTTGCAATTAAACTTTACCTTGTAAAGCCAGTCTACGCGTTATGTTGCCTTTTACGCACCCACGTGCAACTCCCCCGTCGCACCGTTAACAACTCGGCAGCGCCACTTTGGATTAAAGGCGAAGTGCCACTGTACTTTCCTTTGATTAATTTTTACTTTTCCGGTTATTGTTTTTAATACTGTTTGCCCTGATGAAATGGCGGGTACACCTGTCAGCGTGAATTTAAGTATGGCTGCTCGTCGAGTTTATGGCGCGGTGCGTGATTCTTTTTCCTGGTAGCAGAGACACTTTAAAGGTGTTCGTATAATAGAGTGGAATTTAAAGGAATTTTATGCTTCGATTTTTTTTCGATATCTTCATGACAAAGTCACTGACTTAATATAGTTAATGAATGTGACTTTAAATCGCGCCAAATGCGATTAGGAATTAACAATTAAGGAATGGATTATTTTCTGTTAGTATAAGCGTGGCATTAATATAAATCGTTTAATTAACTGTTAATACATATTTCTTTACTGTTAAGAAATATTTACTTGTAACAAAGGACGCGAGCAAATTGATTGTCAGATACATAACGATTTTCTTTTGAATCATTCTTTTTATCTGGGTAAGATAAAACAATGTCATAGTTTGTTTCTTATTTTCCTTATATTATCGATCTCAGACGATGTAATGAAATGTTGACATAAAATAAAACAAACATATTTAGAGTAACCAAGAAATACTGTCTTTCTTACCGTATAAGAAGATTGAAACTTTTTACTACGCATGAGGTAGTAAAAGAAAACGTAAAAACCTTTTAGTTGTAACGAGTATGAATTAGTAGCGGCTATCGCAGCCAATATATTTTATATCGATCGACGTAGTGAGGATGTAGTCCTCGCGAATCTAAAATGGGGGTGTGGTGACACACACAATTAAAAATCCGTCGAAAAATAAACAGAAAATTTGTGTTTAAAATTCGACAAAAATGTATACACTCGCAAGGCTTGTGTAAAACAAAATTGTACAAAAAGTTATTACAGAATATTGAATACAACAAAAACATAAAAATACCATAAAAAAGGAACATATTAAAAATAAAAGAAATCTAGTTTACTTTACAAGCTTTAATTTTAGTTACCATTGCTCGAGGCGACATTGGAAACAATAAGTTAAAATTTTTTTTTTAACAAAAACACAAGAATCAACCGCAGCTATGTTATCTGCTGATCTTCAGTTTACAAGAGGATAAACGGCATAACTAGCAATTCCACAGTTATTTCCTCTGTTTCGTGCCATGCGAATGTAGCCTCCATCGCCCCAGGATTCACCCCAGCTGTTCTTCACCAGCCAGTAGTCAAAACCATTGGCGTTACCGTAACCCACCACTAATACTGCATGGTTTATGTTTATTGACGAGCAGCGTGGTTCGTACATAATTCCTAGAAGTTGAACAGTATAAATTTATGTAAAAGAAAATTCAATGTTGGAATTAAATATACGAAAAATATTCAACGAAAAAATAAAATCCATTAAGTTTTTGCCAGCACAATTTTTGAGATATAATTAAATTAATTTTTTTTTAAATTTAATTAAATTTTTTTTCGAAAATCAAAATCGAGTTCAAATTTAGAGATTCGAGATTAGAAATACAATCGCAAAACCGATACATCGTCTATTATTTTTATATTAGGGACTTTTGAAACCAGTAACTTATCTTAAAACACTTACCACTCTTGTAAAATCTGAAGCTCTGAGAGCTTGCGTCAATGGCAACGGCAATGGGTCCGATGGAAGCAACAGCCGATTGTAGCTCAGCCTCGTTTCTACTCCGCAAATAGACAGCGCCAGCATCGTTGGCCCCACTATTGCGCGGATTGTACCTGCAATACTGGACCCTAGCCTCGTACGGGTATGATTGCTCGGTATCGATGCCGTGGTTATTCTTAATATAATCGAACGATGCGGCCATAAAGCCGCCTTGGCAGCCATGGTTTCCGTACTGACCAGTACAGTCCACCAAGTTCTGTTCACTCAGACTAACCAATCGGCCTGTATGACGGAAGTGTTGACCCTCCAACGCGCCAGTCTGAAGTTTCACCATTTTTTCATTTTTTTAAGAGAAAATTCCAAAGATGTATTAAAATGTACAAAAATAAAAATAAACGAGAACATAAGAGCTACAATTTGGAATTTATCCGATTAAAAATCAATTCAACTTACTAAATTGCAATTTGTAGATCTTGTTTTTCTTTATTTTAATTTTTTTATGCGTTTTAGCATGGCTTTTCGTGTCAAATAATTTTTTAAGATAGCATTTTAGTTTTAAGAAAAAAAAATATTGTTAAAAAATCACGTTTTTTACTTTCTTTATCTTTTCTTTATTCTGATACCCTTTTTTTCGTTAAATTTCAATTTAGTAGAAAATAGAATAAAAAATATGAATTGCTTATCGGAAATAAAAAATTAGAAAAAACTTACAGAAGAGAACGCCCAGCATGAGCCACATTGGCCTTGATTCTTAACTGGAGTAACGGCACCGTGCTGTCGCCAATCTATCGAGGCAGGTAGTTCGAAGTTTGCTGGCGGCACATATGATGCGCCCTCAAAATCGAATCCGTTAACTCGATTCAATTCTCCGCTCCTGTTGAAGCCATTCATATTTTCATTGAACTCTTCGAGCGTCTGAAATTGTTGTTAAATTTTATTTTTAGGGTATTTTACGTGGCGTTTGTTTTTATTTTTATGTACCAGAAATGAAATATAAAATAAAGAATCTATAATAATTCAATTTAAATTTCTAGAAGTTTTAACGCAATTTCGGCGGAATCAATAGATTCACCGAAAAAAAGTAATAGGGGAAAGTATACAATAAATTTTGTAAGATGGGGACAGATTTGGCAAACCAAGAAAATTATTATAAAGGCTATATAGCAGGTTACGATAGTCAAATCCGTCTTTTTTAGATGTGGCAAAAGTTTTTATATCGTCTTATTCTATATGTAAAACTATACTTCTCTACCAATTTTTAGCCTTTTGACTATCTTAACCGGTTATAGCCTTTTCGAAAATTTATTATAAAACCTTCCCCATTTATTTATTTCAGTGTTGTAATTAGAAAAATTTGATTTTTAAATTAGATTTTAAGATACTCACCCAATCTCCAAATTGGTTAATTTCCATATTAAAAGTGACTAATCCTTGATCGTAAAGCGCATTGTGCTTTGCAATCACAAGGCGGTTATTAAGGTAGACTTAAAAGCGTAATTTTTCTTCGTGTTCTGAGTGATAAGTTTTACCGTGTTTTAACTATTTAAAAATCAATTAGCATTTAGTTAGAATATAAATATTACTCTCTTAAATTAAGTGATTGAACAACTACTAAAATTAGTGGAAATAGCTCCATTAATCACTGAATAGTGAAGATATCTCCATTAATTTTTAATCAACTCACACTAATTTAGTAATTTTCCATAAATTTAACTTTGTATTAAATAATCTAATTTTCAATTTTTACCTTAAATTCGTCCCATTCTGCTAAGGCACTTCGTAAAAGAGATGCGTTTGCTGAATAAAAAAATAATAGAATGAATGCAAAAGCGATCTTCATTTTAAAAGGTAGTAATTTAAAATAATTGAACGTCCGTAATTGCCAAAATTATCTTAACTATCCAAAAGTTCGGAGCAACTATTATCACGTAGACCTAAGCGTCTGAGCTTTTTATACTTTTATGAAATGACAGTCAATTAAAAATATATTTTGAGGGAATGGAGAAAAAAGTGAACTGATTTGTGATTAACTTGTCTGCGGAAATGAATAATTGTGGTTTGATTTATATTTTATTTAATTCGAAAATTAGAAATAGTGAATCATATTTGAATGATATTAAAGTTCGTCATGGAGATTAAATTTTCAGTCATTTTTTTCCAAATAAGCTTGCTACTAGTCATAAAATGTGATTGTGTTTTAACCAGGGTATAGTCATATGCGTTTCTAAAGTTTCAGACTATTCATGTTTACGTATTAAATGCTTCACAACAAAGGTCATCACTTATTTGAGATAAGACAAGGAAACTTTAATGTAAATACAAAAGCTCTCTGCAGCATCGCTCCCAATTCAGTCTTGGCCCGATTCTCCACGAACTCGTTGCCCTGAAAAAAATCTTAATAAAACGAAATCTCCCAGCTCTCGTTCGCTTTAAATACGATCTTAATGTTGTTATTTCATTGGTGCGGTCACAATCCGCATTAGCCGTCGGGGGCGGGTATCTTAAATTGCTGAGAGAAGCGTAAACACCCTTGTACAAAGCGCCAAGATAATCATCAAACAAACGGCGATTTCAAATCCCTTCCAGCGGCGCGGCGCTTCTAACTCCGCTCAATGAAACGCTAATGGCCTTTGGCTCCTTTTATATTCGGCGGATTAAGGACGGCCGCGCGGTCGAGGTCAGACTATATCTAAATTAAAGATCTGCGATGCGACGCGCCGGCTGAACGGAACTTGGGGGGAGGGGGGTTAAATTGTCCATCCTGCGGTTCGATGAAAAAAGCCTCGCGGGAAATACAGCCCGTCCTTGTACTGCGGTCAACGCATTTGCGGGAAAAAGTTTGCCGAGCTCGAGGAGTCCCCAAAGAGGACTCGCGGCGGCTAAGAGCTGTGGAAATTTTGGTCTTGCGTGCGAAATTCTGCGCGTCTTAGGGACTGGAAGGGGAAAATGAAAGGAGTTTCGGGGAATGCGCAGACGGATGCTTTGAATTTTGCTTAGGTTGGGGATATGGTCTTTTAGTTTTGGAGGAAGTATTTCCACAAGGGAGGATAAGGCAAGGCGTTACTTTAACATTGCAGAGTTGACTGGAGATCCAGCTATTTTTGAGGAAGCTTTAATTAATTTCTTCATCAAAATTTTGATTAAACAAAAATAAAGGGGAAATTGGTTCCATTCTCTTTCAAAGCGATTTGAAGTCGGTTATATTCTGATTAGTAGATAAGCAGCGTAATTTACATTTTTTTTTCATACATATATCCTTCATGGTTTCTAGCCAGAATAGCATACAAAATGCATGTGGCCACACAAACTCATGGCTAATTGTCCCTTTTAATTAAACTTCTTTTCATCAGTGACTGATTTCACAAATTAGTGTAATACACTATTATTTTATCATATTGTAATTGGCCTTATAGTCATTGTACAATCATAAGTCCTCGGCACATTAACGCAATTAAATTGAACAACACAACAAAATTAACAATTAGTTCTCTACGAACAATAAGCTTTAATCAATTCCACAAACTAATTGCTAATGATCAATTTGACATCTAAATGTTCTAGTCAAATATTAAACATCCGATGAAATAATTCATCAAAACCTTTGCCATTAATTATCATAATCAGCAACTCTCAGTCGTGCCAACTCCCCGCACTAAATCCTTTCGTTAATAAGCTTTACCATTGAAATATCGAAGTAGCGGGGAACAAAAACTACAATTACTCGGAATTAATCTCTTGGCACTGTACACAAAGTTATTTCGAACGAATAAGAGTAAGTCGCCGTCGGACTTTTTTCAGCGAGCGTCTTAAGGCATGAAAGAAGGAGAAACATTTGTACAAACAGCTTCACGGCTGCGCAACCCGCTGCAGGGAAGCCCAAGAGGCGCAGGCAATCGTTAAAGCGCCAAGCGAGATCCTTTAAACCCCGCCGAAGTAGTTTGCCCGTGAGCTCGCGTGTCGACGAAACCAACGTCATCGAGACTAACAAGAGACGGGAGCTTCTCCTTTGACTTTCCGAGCTCCATTGTACTTTTCGCCGCGGCTGTTCACCCCAAACACTTTTCGATTACGATTCGTACACACGATTTTGCGCTCCACTACGGTAATCCGTTACGTTTCAAACCAATAATCTTCCGGATTGCACACTTTGAAAAAAAAAACAAGTAAATTCAACTAAATCGTCACTGGAAATACATTGATTCACTCCATTTACATGTGAAATGCTTATAATAACTAGTGGAAAAATTCTGGATACTTATGTTTTCATTATCACTACATAAAACGATGATTCATATAATACAAAAATTAACATGGGATGGCTCTCGCTGTTCTGAACATTGATAAAATAAGCTATTATCTTATTTTTCGGTGATGGAAATATACCACACCAGTTAATCCGTTAAATCTCGAAATTATAATCACGTATATATTATACTGTGATTACCAATCACAATATATTTAAGTGAAAATACGACTTTACAGAGTTCAAAGTTAAAGCTATGTCCATTTCTGATGTTTGAGCAAACTTTATGCATACAATGTTAATGCCGGTGGTATACTTCTGATATCTGAACCGAATAATTCATACCAAGAAAAATTTTCATTAGAACTTTTGCAATTTTTCGATGTCAGCCTATTAATTTTCTTGAAAGTTGAGGAGGTTCTTTGAAAAAAAAAGAAATATATAAAAGACTATCTTCGAAGTTTTTTTCAGTTTAAAACTCGCGAAATTAGCGAAAGATCCGTTCTCAACTAAAATGATGAAATTTCTTACCTTCAGAAATTATCTGCTTTTCGTTAAGGAAAAATTTGTTATCTTCATTAAAATTTAACATCTCAGCACCGTAAACGGGCGATACCTCAGCTTAATGCGGTCCGCGCGCAGTTAAAGGCGCAGCTAAGCCTTTAAGCAGTGGATTCAGATGCTGTGCGGCTGGGCAGAGGAATTCCAGGTGCGCCTCGACGCGCGAGTTCCTCGGAGATTTTACGCCTTTCGCGCTGCTCACGGTGAATCGGTGCACTGGGCTTTATCCCCTGGTGTGAACAAATTGAAAGAGCCAATTAAAAGTTGCATCAAAGGAGTCGCCGTTCTACACCTGATTGAATGTCACGCGTACGATTTCCCACCTCCCGGGCGTCTCACATTTCCTGCACTATGAGAAAAAGGGGTTTAGTACAATTAACTATTTTGTATAGTAAACTGAAATTTAGTTACCTAACAATAATTATAGTATGCATAGCTATTTTTAGTTAAATTTTTATTAATGATTTTAGTTAACTTTACTAAATTTCTTTCGATACACCGTGTGCAAAATACGATTTTGAGCGTGCGTGCGCAAAGATACGACTTTGCGCACGGCGTATTGAAATGTACTATTATCATAATACAAGATTCTACATTTTTTATTAGAAAAGAAGTCGCTTACTAAACAACGTTTTCTTCATTTAAAAAAGAGAAAATGTTTTCAAATTTTTTAAAGAAGCGCCGGTGTAAAAAGGGTTGAATTCATTAACCTTTCTCTCCTTCAGTGTATTTTTCTAATAGCGCTTTTAAGCCAAGTTACGGGCACTGGCGGTTTCCCCTGAATTTCTTAAAATTATTACAAAATGTGCTCGCTCGCCTTTATTTTTTTTTTGCCGCAATTAAAACAAATTTTTTACGTATACACAGAGGTGTGCACCATTACGCTGGTGAAAAGCCTCATTCGGCTCTGCAAAAGAGCCCTAAATTACTGCTAAAACCCTGTGGAGCGTGTAAATTATTTCGGTAGCGGGCGCATTTTAAATTCTTGAGCCGGAATGGCGGCTCTTTTTGTCTCTGAATCGGCCGGTCCGCACAGCTGTCGCGCACGAGCTTGCGGGAGGTGGGGCGGGCGTGGAAGGGCAGAAATCACTGGCCCGTTGCCAATGATATGAGACAATGCCCCTGTGGAAACTGCGCTAAGCGCTAACTTCATCCCGATGTCAGATGAGCTCGTAGGTAAGGGGAAAGGGGGAACGGGGGAAGAAGGAGGGGCAGGCCCGAGGAATGAGGCGGAAGGATTCGAGATGCGGGGGAGGGATACCCGACGACGAACTTGGCGAATTTAGACCGCCGCCCCGGCGCAATCGATGACCTCCATTTCGCCGCACGTCAAGGATATTGAGGTAGGCCGCTTGTTTTCTTTCAGGATATCAAGAATGGGTGCCGGAGACCCATTCGTAGAATCTTGCTCTCGAAGAACTTGAACAAGCCGGTACTATTTAAGATGCATCCATTATTTTTTTTTTATAAATAGTTGTTGAGGAAGAAACCTACGCCGAGAAAAAAATATAGTAATGATTACTAAAAAGTTACTATTTTTTATAGTAACCCTTACAAAAATAACATACTGGCAAAACTACTATCGAAACTATTGGATAAGCAACTGGTGAACTACTGGTGAACTGCTATTGAACTGCTGGTGGATCACATATTTCCAATAGTAAATTGGCGACTACTGACTGATAACTACAGGTATACTATTGACAACTACTTGCAAACTATTTGGGAATTCTTTGAAATATGGGCAGTAGTTGTCAATTTACTATATAGGAATCAAATAATTCATCAGTAGTTTTCAGTACTTTGCAGTAGTTTATTTTTATAAGGGAAAGTTGAGAATTGACTATATAATATAGTTTTTTTTTTACTCTATAAAATTTACAATTGATTACCAAAAAAAAGATTTTATTGGGCTACCAGCTTATCGGCCCGAA